>JAOALB010000109.1:0-200876 GCA_025331125.1 Mycogone perniciosa
AGTGATCATGTTCTTATTGGCCCGTCGTTCCGATATTCTTCCGGACCCGGGCCTTGGCCTGGTCGGGTCGTGACAGCACTCTTTTACTTTTAAAGTAAAGGGAGACTATAGTTTTTTTATTTATGCTTAAAAAACACTATATTAATAATAAATATATTAAAATTAATATCCCTAAACTTAATTTCAGCTTTAATATAAAACTTAATATCTCTCTCTTTTTAAAAGGGATTTAAAAAAGCCTTTTTTCCTTTTTTTAAAGTAGGCTAATAAAAGTACCTGCCTTTAAAATAGTAAATAGTCTATTATAGCTTATAAAATCTTCGCGTAAATTAAGGAAATTAATGCAATTTAAAAAGCTAGATAAAAAGTTTTATTTTTAGTAGTTTAAGTTATTAATAACTGCCTAGCTAAGTATTAAAGAAAATACTATCTTTTAGCTGCTTTATAGGCAAGTAAAGCGTTTATTAATGCTTTTAAACGCCTCCTCTTTTTAAAGGCCTTTATAGACCTTAAAAAATTAAGTAAGAACCCCCCTTTAATTTAATTAATAACTATATAACCAGTTAATAAAAAGACTTATTAAAATAATAAGCAATAATAAATTAAACTTTACCTTTTAACTTAAATTAACTTAAGCGCTTTATTAAAGACTAATAGCTTAAAGTAAATTATATAGGCTATAATTGCAGTTAAAGGCATAAATAAAAACCTTTTAATAGGAAAAGAAAATAATTTTACTTTATAAAATAATAAAGGGCTAGCCTTTATTATAAAACCTAAAACTTAAAAATAAAATATAATAATTAAAAAACCTAATATTAGGTTAGGTAGGCTAAGGACCTACTATTTATTAGCGCTTATTAGCGTTAAGGAGCTTTTATTTGCTTATATGGCAGATACCAGCTAATATATATATCGCGTAAGCGATATATTAGACTATATAGGCGCTTATAATATATATATTCTACGTTTTCCTTTATATTAGCTATATATATATATAGTAAGGCTATTATAGTATATTTATTACTAGAATTAAGCTTTATCCCTATTTCTTTTAATGCTTTATATAGCTGTGCCACGCTCCGCGATAGTTATAAGCCTGGGTAGTAACTATTAGAGTTACTAGAAACTTCCTTTAATATTATATCTTTACCTTTACTCTTTCCCTTTACCTTTAAGCTTTTAAAGCCACTTTCTATAATAAATAACGCAAAAGATATTACCTTTATAAAGCTAGATTTAATAGTCTAGTAAATTAAATAGATTACTGTTTTAAATAACTATATAACTATTATAAAGATCTGGAATAAAGTTAATTTTAATTTCCCCGATTAAAATAATAACTATTTCCCTACTTTAAAGCTACCTACTTTAATTAAAGCAAAAGAAACTGCCTTAAAAGCATTTAAAAAGGAAGCTATTTTAATAAATATCTTTATTTATTATAATAGTCTACTTTATAAATACTAGTGCACTATTGCCTTATATACTAAAAAGAGGAAGGCTAAGGCAGTAATCTTTAAGTAGATATAAAAGATAGTTAATACTAGCATTTATACTTTAATCTTTATAGACTTTAAAGCAATAACTTAAGCTATAGCTTTAGCCTCTACTGCTATTAAAGCAGTTAATAAAAATAATAAAAACTTAAATGTTAAGTTTATTATTTATTAAATTATAAAGAAGCTTAAAGAATAATTAACTCTTTATAAACATATAATATATAAAAGAGTGCAGATTTTATATAAATATATCCTATATAATATAAAGTATAGGAACTTAAAGCTAAAAGTATAGTATATAAACTAGGCGCGCGTTTATATAAATGCAGTAAAGTATAAGCGCTTTAAAGTTATAGGAATAACTGCCTAAAAGGCTTTTTTAAAAGCTATTAAAATACACTATACTTTAAACTTTACTTTATATTACCTATACTATATAAACTGTTAAATTAAAAGCAGTAAAACTGCTAAAATCTTTTCCTTTAATTAACTTAATTGACTTTTATTAAATAGTATATAAAATATAAAGAATTATATTTATAAACTTTATATAACGCTTAATAAGCATTTAAATAAAGCTATAGTAAATAATATTATATATTTAAAAGCTCCTGTTAAGAAAAAATACTAATATAGATAGGAAAAGTATAATTAGCCTTTAAAGGACTATAATATATTATATACTGTATTTAAAAGAAAACTTAATAAAAAAGGGAAATATATTTTTAACCTGCAATAAACTATAGAAATTTATATTTACCTTTAAAAAAATAAATAGTATATACTCTGCGATAAATTTAGTAAAAAAGGTATTAACTTTACAGCTATAACTTAAAGAGGTATAGCTTTAACTATTATAGCTACTTTAATCTCCTTAAACCTAATTAATAAGAAAGATATAAGCCCTGCAGTATATATAATAAATGGATTAATATATATTAATATATAAAATATACTTTACTGCCTCTTTTAAAGTATTTTCTTTAATACTTATAATATTATTTATTTAGTAAATAGTAAAAATTACTTTATTCCCAGCTTTTTTTTTTAAGTATAGAAAATAACTATATTAAAGTAAAAGGAGCTAGGTATTTTATAGCTAGAAAAAGATACTGCCTATTAAAGGATACTCTCTATAATTTATACTAGAAGGCAGTGCATTTAGTAAAGCTTATAAATATAGCTATAGTTAAAGGATTTTATATTAACATTATATCTTTATTAAAGCTTTAAAAAGCAGGAATATAGCTTATAAGGTATAATAATACACTTTACACTAATATAGTAAATTCAAATACAGTTATAGGGAAGGTAAAGTATAGGTATAATTTTTTATTACTTTAATATAAACCTTTATCGCTTTATATTACCTTTATCTTTAAATATACTATTTTAAACAGTATAACTGCTTTATTCCTTCTTCCCTGCATAGGCTATTATATTTATATAATATTAAAAAGAAAGAGAAAATTAATATATAACCTATTAACACTATATAATAACTTAAAGCAGCTTTAGCACTTATAATTAAAATATTTAAACTTAAAAGCACTTAAAGTATTAATAAGAAATGCAAGGAATATATATATTAAAGGAATTACGCAAATAGAGTGCAAAGCCTATACTTTTATATATATAAAAGAAGTTATTTTTTACAAAACATCTAAAAGATAAATATTAAAATTAGTTTTTAAAGTATATTAAGATCTTTAAGATTATCCTTATAGTTATAATAAAGATAATTAGCTTTTAATACTTAAAGAAGAATATACTTTATAGTCATATATATGCCCTTTATTAAATAAAAAATAAAATATTATCTTTAATACTCTTTTTAACTTTATAAATATAATAAAAACGCAATATAATATTTTAATATATTCTTTTAAGCAAGATAATAAAAAAGCTGTAATTACAGTTAAAGGCTTAATACACTTTTGGATTTAAGTAAATATAAAAGGAATTATCTTAAAGCTTGCCTTTTCCTATATATATAAGCCAAATAGCGCTTTAAAGCGCGCAGGTTAAGAAGTTATAAATAAATCGATAAAGATACTTAAAGCAATAAGCCTTTTAACCGATTTATAGCCTAAAAGTATAAAAGTTAAAGTATATATTATGAATATAAGTTTTATATATAGCTTTAATATAATATTACCTATTAAAAAGTTAAAGTAATAGTTCTGTAATTTTATGCCCCTTTTAATAAAGGAGTTATTTATAGACTTATAGCTGGATTAAAGCAGACTTTATATATATAACTGCTGCACTTATATATTTAATAAAGACTATAAAGCTAGCTAAAATAAAAGAGAATTTAAAATAAAGCTTAAAGGCTTAATTAAATATTTTATTAAATATACTATAAATAATATATATTATATTTAATTACCCTGCCTAGTAAAGGTAATTATTATAAAGAATATATAATTTAATAAAATTAACTTTTTCAATAGTAAAGAAAAGAATATAAATAAACTGTTTATAGTTAAGTTAAATAAGCTATTTAATAAAGTTAAAGAAAATAAACTAAAGTTTAAAAAATTTTTAATATATATTCCTGCAGTAAAAAATACCTTTATAGGTAATGTAAAAGAAAAAAGTATATATTTAAAGGTAAAAATTATATAAAGTATTAAAATTAGTTTAATAAATACTTTAAGTAAACTATTAATATACTTAAAAAAGCTTTTTAGTTTTTAAATATTAAAGGCTACTTTAAAATAGTTAATCTTAATAAATAAAACTAGTGCGCTAATAGGAACTTTAAGCAATACTTTTAAAAGTAGTTTACCCTTTTTTAAAGAAAAAAAGCTAGCGGAAAAATAACTTTATATATTAAAGGTATACTATTTAATAAAAGAGGATAAACCGCTATAGTTAAAGGCAAATTAATATATAAAAGACTCGCTTACTTTTATATTAAAAGAGTAGATTTTAAAGGAAAAGCCAGTTAATAATTCTTTAAATAGTAAAGCAGTAGCTAATATTTATAAAAGTATAAGACTTTAAGGGAAATAACCTATAAAAAAGGTTAATAAATATCTTTTAATATATAAAACTAAAACGCATACATTAAATACTACTTTAGAAAATAATAAGCCTAATATATATTTAATAATTATAAAACTTTTTAATTTAATACTATATTAACTATTATTTAATTAATAAAAGTTAATAAATAGTAAATTAAAAAGTATAGTAATAGTATTTACTGTTTTTAATGCAGTAATAAATTAAAAAGCTTTTCTTTAAAAAAGTATTACTTTTAATAAATAAATTATTTATTAAAAGGATTTAATAAAACTGCTAAGACTAAAAAGAGTTTATAAAATATTTACTTAAAGCTAAGTTTAAATAAGCTATATATAATAAAATTAACTCTCTATATGCAAAAGGAACCTAGTAAAAGATATTTTATTCAAAGGCACAAATAAAGCTATTACCTATATATTAGGTTTTTATATATAAATTTAACTGAAATAGAAATTTAAAATACTATAAAGTTTAATTTATAATTTAAAGGGATTAATAGGAATACTTTATAATGAAGACTATATATATAGCTATATTAGCAGTATATTCTTTTTATATATTTATTACTTTAATAGTAAAATTTAACTTTAAATTAAAGTAATATAATATTAAAAATGCTTTTTTTAATGCTTTAAAGGATAAAGATTTAAAACTAGTTATATATAAACTTTTTAAAGATTTTAAGCTATTAAATATTTATTTAAAGCTTACTAAAGCTTTATATAGGCTAAAAGATTTACTAAAATTATAGTTTAATAAATTATCTTTAACTTTAAGGAAATAAACGTTAATTTTAAACTTTAAAAAGCCTTGCCTCCTCTATAATTAAACTTAAAAGATTTTTATTATATTTTATATAAATAATATTTTAATTATATATTATTATAATAATAAAGCTTTTTATATTAAACTATTAAATACTTTTAAAGTAAAGTATAAGCTTTATAGTAAAAGGGATATATAATAGGTTTTAAATATTAAAATTACTTAAAACTATTAAAAGTATAAAATATACTTTTTTTATAAAACCTATTTTAAAAAGGTTATAAAATAATTTAAGTTTAATAATAAAATATAGCTTTTTATAGTTTTAATATTAATTATAAAGCTTAAAAAGGCTATAATATAAACTATAAAAGTAATTATTAAAATATATTAAGAAAGGTAAAATTTATAGTTTATACAGCTATTATAATAAAGCTAGATATAATATATAGCGCTTTAACTTTATTATAGTTTTTAATTAACTTTAATAAAAAGTATTTTAAAGCAGTTAATTAATTAATCTGCTATTTATATATATAGCACTTTTTAACTCTTTAATATAAAAGGTAAAGTGAAATATAGGTTTTAATTAGTTTAAATAATACTTTTTTTACTAATAATATAAATACTTAAAGATTATTTTAAAGGTATTTTATTATATTCTTTTTAAGCCTTATTTTATAAAATACTATACGCTAAAGTATAGTTAATATATCTATAACCGAAATAGAGTTATTTACCTTTACTTAAATAATAAAAGAGGCAATAAGTTTATATTACTTTTTTTAAAAGATAAAATTTAACTTTAATATTAATTAAAATATTAACTGTAATAATTAGTTAACTATATATTTTATAATTACAGAAAGTATATATATTAATATTTACCTGCATTATATTAATATATAAAATATATAGCTTTAATAAAAATATTAAAAAAAACTTTTTTTAATCTTTTATCTTTTTATTAATTTTATATTTACTAATAGGCTTATTAAAGCCTTTCTTTAGCAGTGCTTTAAATACTTTAAAATACTATTAAATTTAATAAATATACAGTTATTAAAATAGAATAAATAACAGTATAGGAAACTATTTAATTTTAACTTAAAGGCTGCTTGCTATAAAGGGTATACTTTATTACTATAATAACTAATTACTTAAAGCTTTTTACCTTTTATATACTTACATATAAAAGGCATTACTATTACAGTTATTTAAAGCAGCTACCTTTTTAATATAAACTAAATCCTTTTCCTTTAATAAATTAAATTAAAGGTATAATACCTTTTTATATTAAATTGCTATTTAATTGCATTAGCTTATAAATATATAAAGAAAAAATAATATATTTACTTAATTATTATTTTCATTTATAGCTTAAAAAAGCTAATATAAAATTAATATAAATATTAAATAACTATAAAGTATATAATTAATTAAAGTAATATAATAAAAGCAAAAAAGAAATATATTAAAAAGTATATTAATAATTACTATTAAAATAAATAGTATACCGCTAAAAGCAGGTAATAATAATATACTAAAAGAAATCTCTTTTACTAGCAATTATTAACTTTAAATAACCTTTATAAAAAAGGGATAATAATATAGCAGTAAAGGTAGTAGTAAAAGTAAAGGCAAAAGTAAAAACTGCTATAAAAGCAGCTATAGCAGGAGCAGTAATTAAAGCAGCAGCAGTAATAATAGGGGCAGGGGCTAAAGTAAAAGTAGGAGCAGTAATAAAAGCTGTAAGAGTAGGAGGAGGAGCTAATAAAGATACTGCAGCGCGCAGCTTAGTAAAGGCTTTTTTATAATTTTTAATAAGCCTTAACTTTAAATAAAAATGAGGCCGAGTAACTAAACTAGCTAGTGCAGTAATAAAAACTAAACTAGCTAGAGCAGGAGCTAGTATAGGAGCAGCAGTAGGCATAGCCGCCTAAGGATAACTAACGCTATAATAAGCTACCTTTAAGGGGCAACCGCGACTATATTTAATTAAAGAGGTATTTTTATTCTGTAATTTTATTATTAGTTTGTCGAGGGGGAATCGGCGCTCTAAACATATATATACACCAATAATAACCGGAATAAAGCGCGGGAACCGCGCTCTTAATAGAACCACGAAGCTGTAATTAAGTAATATAAAGACTAAAAGATACTGCAAATCATTTAATTATAATATCTACAGTCGAAAGTAACCAACGGTTACCTCTTTACGCCTTAACGGCTATAAAAACACAGGTAGGGGTAGTATATTAAAGGAGAACGCGGGTTATTATTATTAAACTAGGTCTATTTATTTATCTTTATAGTTTTATGCCTCCCTAATCTAGTAATTGCTTAAATAAACAATTAACTTTACTTAGGTAAGCTAGTAAAAAGGACTATGAATATATTAGGTATATTAGCTACCCTTAATAAATTAGTTAATAAAAGTATATTATAAAAGAAAAAAAAAAGTATAATATTTACTAGGGCTATATTAATATTGCTAATACTATTATTATTAATAATAATAATAATATTAATAATTAAAAAAGAAAAGTAAAGAATAAGGTTAAAGGATAGTTAATATATTTATTTTAGTTATTTAAAATTAATTTACCTACTTAAAGAGCTTTATTATTTAACTTTTTATTATTATAAATTAATAATAGCTATAGTGTTTATATCCCTTTTACCTTTAATAATAGAATATTAATATATATTTATAATAAAATAGCTTTTAATTAAGTAAAAGAGGCTTTAAAAGCGCAGCTAAATAGTTATAATACTATAAATAAACTAGGATAGCAGTTAATAAAGTACTGGGAATAGCTTTATTAACTAAAGGGTATATTAAGTTAAGTAAGCTAAAGACCTATTATTTATTAATGCTTATTAGCGCTAAAGAGCTTTTATCTATTTATATAGCAGATACCAGAATATATATATTGCGTAAGCGATATATTAGACTATATAGGCGCTTATAATATATATATTCTACGTTTTTCTTTATATTAGCTATATATATATATAGCGAGGCTATTATAGTATATTTATTACTAGAATCAAGCTTTATCCCTATTTCTCTTAATACTTTATATAGCTGTGCCGCGCTCTATAACACCTAATAATAAAATTTTCCTTCAAGTCCCACTAAACTATAGTTAAAGGAAAATTACTGCTATTAAAGTTAAATAAAAAGTTATTAAAATTAAAAAGCTTAATAAAAAGGATATTATTTACTTTTAGAAAGTAAAATCTAGCTTTATACTATAAACTAAAAATAATAAAATTAAAAAAGTAATCTTTACTTTAAGTTTAACTGTAAAAGCTAGCAGTTTAAAGATTTAAAAAGTATATATATAAAGGAGTTTTTTTATATAAAGTATTTTTAAATACTATACTAATACTTTAAGCACTTTCTTTATTAATATACTAGTTTTAATTAAAGCTTAAAAGAGTATTAGGTTTAAAGAACCTTTAATCTTTTACTAAAAGGCCCCTTTTAATAAAACTATTAATACCTACTATTACTTTATCTCCTTTAAAAAAAAAGTTAAAATAAGCTTTAAAGTCTTTAACTGCTTAGCCTTAATAAAGGGTTAGACTTAAAAGGTATAGGTAATTTAATATAATAAATACTTTAACTTTTATAACCTTTAACAGTATACTAAAAGTATATAATATAAAAAGTATAGTAAACTTACCTTTTAATATATTAATAAAGATAAAAACTATAATAACTTTACTTAATATATAAACTGCTTTAATCTTTACTAGTCTAATACTTTAAACTACTATATATACTTAACTATTAAGAATAATATAAAAGTATATACTATTAAAGAATAATTTAAGAGTATTAAAGAATTTAAAAGTTATGAATTTTAGAAAAGGAACCCTGCCCCTTTTATCCCTTAGCTTAGATTAGGCGCACTTAAAGGAGGGGCTCTTTAGGCTATCCTAGCCAGATCCCTTACCGCTCCCGCTTTTAAGGCCTAGATTTAAGGCCCTTTCCCCCTAAACAGGACAATACCCCTTATCCCTATAATAAAGCCCCCCTAAAATAAAATTAATTTAATAAATATCCTTAACAGCTTACTAAAAGAAAGCTTACTGGCCTGCTTTATAGTAAAGGTTACTGATTTAAATAACTCTATAAATAATACTTTAAAGGAATCCTTTAAAAGAGATAAACTTTATAAGTTTAATCTATAAATAATAGACTTTATTAAAACTGCTAAAAAAGCTTTAACTTAAAAATCTTTTAAGCTAATATAGGAAAATAAAAATAGTATTATAATATAGCCTTTTTATTAGCTTAAAAAGATAGCTTTAATATTATATTTATTTAAAAGCTATAGATTTACTAGAATACTATATTATTTAAAAGATAAATAAGATCTTACCTTAGCTTTTAAGTATTTAACCTATTTAACAGTTAAAAAGAGACTAGACCCTTTAATTTTATATATATTAAAAGATTACTAAATTTATTATATTAATACCTTTTACCTTTAAAATTAAAAAGTAACTATATTTATTAAATAAAAGTCTGCAGCTATATTATTATTAATATTTACTATAAGGCTTCCTTTAATACTATAATAAAAACCTTTAAAAGGTAAAGTCCCCCCCCTTTAAATTTAATTATTATAAAAGACTTTAATATATTATACTAAATATAGTAATTAACTTAAATTTTAAATACTATAGGTAATAAATTAGCTAAATAGGCAGATAAATATAACCTAATCCTAGCCTTTATAAATGCCTTTATAAAAGATTCTACAAAGTATATTGACTTTATTTTCTTTAACTGCCTTATATTAATAACTATTATGAAAAATTTAAATATAGGCTTAAACTACTATATAGTTACTATTATAGTTTTAAGCTTTATTTAGCTAATAGTGAATATAAAAAAGAAATATATCCCTTTTAAAAGCCTATAACAGTTTAGCTAGTTATATATATATATACTTAACTCTTTTTAAAGGCAAATGCAACTAATTTAACTAAAAGAGACTTAAATATAGTTATATAAGCACTTTAAAGACTTTTCGCAGACTATATATAGTTAACAGGTAAAAAACAATATTAAAATAGATATAATGCCCTTTAATAGGATAAAGACTGCTAGATAGCCTATTTAGTTTGTATTATAGCGCCCTTTAAAATTAATAAATAGTTTAAAGTTAAAAAGATATAGTATAATACTATTAAATATAAAAACTATAACTATTAGGATAAAATTATAGTTAAAGCTAGTTTAAGTAAAGGTATTTAGTAAATAATTAAGTAGTATAAAGCTATAAATTATTTTTAACCCCCCCTTTTAATAGATAGTAATAAAAGTATTTTAGACTTTAAAGAGTAAGCGGCCTTCTTTAAAGAATACTTACTATAATAAAAGGGAGTTAAAAAAGATATTAAAACCCTTTAAAAACTTTAAATATTAAAAAACCTTTAAATACTATAAAATAAAACAATTATTAAAAAAGAGGTAAAAAAAGCTATAATTAAAGCAGGGAATACTATACTTAATGCAAATAGTATATTAATTACTTTTTTATACTATATATAGCTTATTATTAAAAAGTTTATTATAAACCTTTTTAAAAGTTACTTTAAATTAAAATATTACCCTTTCCCTTTTAAAAATATTAAAATTACTATTATATTTAAGTTTAATAAGCTTAATTATATAACTTATAAAGCCATTAAGCTTATTTTACTATTATCTTTTATAGGAAAGGGCTTTAAAAGGCTATTTATTAAAAGGGTATTTTTTTAAATATTTAAATATAAAATCCTTTTAAAGCAGTATTTTAAAGCCCTTTTTAAAAAAGCAGTTATAGATTTAATTGCCTATATAATTTATAATATTAAAGTTACTTTAAGTAAAAGGGAGGTTATTATTTTATTTACTGTTAATATCTTTAAAGCTTAAAATATTATTATAAAAAATAAATTAATTTTATAGTTTAAGTAATAAAGCTAGCCTATTTAGTTTATAAAATAGGTAAAGTCCTTTATAAGTAATAAAACTATATTTATTTATAAAGGGGATAAAATTAATTTATTAAACTTTACCTTTAAATATAATACTTTATAAAGGTCTTTTATCTCTTTTATTATTACAGTATATAAAACAGCAGGTTAAGGTAATATCTTTATTATACCTTAAATAAGGCAAGAAGCTATAAGAATATGGTTTAGAGGTATAGGACTAAGCTATTATATAAGGATATATATAATATTAATAAGTTATTAAAGGGCAGGTTTAGTGCTATAACAGTACCCCCCCCTTTTAAACTCTATTTGCCTTTAAATAGCTATTTTAAGACTATATATATTCTAATCCTTTTATTATATTAATTCTATTATAAGCGGCTACTGCGTTGCGGGTCTGGCTAGTTGGTTATCTTCCTTTTCTTAACCTAGGCAGGCGGGCCGGGCTTGTCAGGGCTTTTTATATAGTATTCTAAAAGGGCGGCGTCTTATCCTTTAAGGTCTTTCGCGGGTTGCCAGCTTAGTGTATAGTGTTTCTAGGCTATATAATAGTATAGGCTATCCTTATTATAGCAGTTAAGGATATTATTAAATTCCTACTTTTCCATTACTTTATTTATTTTATTATCTCTTTTAAGGATTTATCCTTATATATTTTTATTCTCTCGCTTATTAATAGCGTTTTATCCTGGCAGATATATCTATTAGCCTGCTTTATTGACTGCTAATAGTTTAAAGAGAGAGTTATAGAATATAGGGAAAATGTAAATGCAGTTAAGGAGTTTAAGTCGGCAGGCATAAAAGTATATATTAAGGATTTTATATAGGCCTACCTATTTATTATTTCCCTTCTTTATTAAGCGGTTTATTTTAAGGTATTTAATCTTTAACTATACCTTTTCGCTAACTGTAAATTAATATAAATCCTCCTTTAATATATTAACTGCAGCCTTATATTAACTAATTAATTATATTATAAAGGCTTTTAATTAGTTTAGGATTTATTAGAAATACTTAGCTATAGTATTTACTTTATAGAAACTCCTCTTTTAAGTAATAAATAAGTTTAGCGGGCAGGGGTTTAAAGGCTTAACTTTTAAGTATAGGTAAAAACTATAATTTATAAAAAACAGTAAAGTTCCTATTATTTTAAATACTTAATTATTCTAGGCAAACTCTATAAATAATAGCTAATTTATTTAATTATTTTAATAAAAGTTTATAAACTATTTAAAATACTGCTTTACTTTTATATTTAGCTGATTAGTTTAGCCGTTCATTGTTAAATAATAGGCTAAAAAATATTTAAAGTAGATTTTAAGTTATTAAAATAACTATTTCTAAAATTTAAATATAAACTAAATACCCTAGTTTAATATAATTATTTCTAAGGCTTTATATAAAGTATAAATGCGCGAAATAAAGGTATTAGTAAGTTTTTTAATATTAAATATACAGGTAGCAATAAAATAATATATCTTTATTAAATAATATACTACTATAAAGATATTTTTATAGATTAAGCCTTACTGGTTATAATCAGGCAGTAATATAATATAGTTTATTAAAATATTACTTTAAGCCTAAAATAATACCAGTAATAGTTTTAAAAATCCTAAAGGAGTAGACTTATTTAATTTTATTTAAAAGTATAGGTTATAACCTTTAATAAAAGTATTAATATTAGTTAATATTTATAGCTATTAATATATATAATTAAAGAGGTTTAGTGTTTTTACTTATCCTAGGTATCCTTTTAACTTAAAAGAGTATATTTAATATATAATTTATATTTTTACTCTATTTATTAATAAAAAGAAAATTTATTTTTAGTAATATATTTAATTGCCGCAGATTTAAAAGTCTTATATAACTGCCTTTAAGTTACTTTAAATACTTTTAGGCTATTATTAAATAACTAGGTCTTAAAGCGCCTATATTATAATATTTACTATATTTAATATTTTATAAGCTTTATTAATTATTTTATTAATCGATATCTTTAAGTCTGGGATTAAAGTGCTAGTTATTATAATAAAGAGGTTTTTATTATTTATATTTCCTGTAATATTAGTATAAGTATAGGGGTTAAAGCGGCTTTTTAAGAGTAAAGTTCTCTTTCTTTCTTTTAATCGGCTATTATTTTAATCTAACTTTACTAGGATATTTTAAAATCTCTTATTTAATGCATTAAGCTTTACTGCTTTTAACCTAAGCCAATAAATAATTTAAAAATTATACTAAAATAGGAATTTAAACTAGCAGATTTATTTTTAATTTAATACTTTAATAGTTATAAAGTATTTTAGGTTTTTATAGTCTATAATAATTTTAAATTTATTTTTTATACTTTAAAGCTTAAAGCGCTATTCTTTTAATAATTTAATAATAGTTAGCAGTTTTTTATTATAAATTTTATAATTATATTTAATAGGTAAATACTTTAATAAAAAATATATTATTAATCGCAGAATATTATTTTTATTATATTAAAAGAGAATATTACTGCATATTTAATTTAAAGCATTTATTTCTAAGATTATCTTTTTATTATAGTTAAAGAAGGTAAAGATTAAGGCAGTTATAAACTGGGTTTTAAGGCAGTTAAATGCAGTAGTATAGAGTTCTGTTTAATTTTATAGTATATCTTTTTTTAAAAGGTTATTTAAGGGTTTATAGATATTGGAGAAGTCTTTAATAAACTGCTAATAGAAATTTGCAAAGCTTAAGAAACATTAAAGTTTACGGAGGTTTAAAGGTCTCTTTTAATTTATAATCGCAGCTACTTTCTTAAAGTCTATTTTAATACTATTATTTATAATAATTAAGCTAAAGTACTTTATTTTTATTATTTTAAATTTATATTTTTTAATAATAACTTAAAGACTTATATTAATTAATTTATTTATAACTTTTTATATATATTATTAATATTCTTTTTATATAGTAAAGTAAATTAAAATATTATTAAAGTAAGCTATATAGGTTTTATTAAATCAATTATATAAAGTATAGTTAATATAATATTAAAAAAAGGCTAAAGTATTATAAAAGTTAAAAAGTATAATAAAAGTTTTAAATAGCTTAAATTAAATCATAAAAGCTATCTTTTATTTATATCCTTTTATAATTTTAAGTTTATTAAAGGCAGCTATTATATTTAGCTTAATATAAAATCTAATAGTATATAAAGTATTTAATATTTCTTAGATTAGCGATAATAGGTAATAATTCTTTATAGTAATATTATTAAAGCTTTAATAGTTTTAATTAATATAAATACCTCTTTTAAGTTTTATAGTAAAAAGTAAAGGGGTAGTATATTTTACTTTAGATTCTTTAATAAATCTTTTAGCTAGGTTCTTGTCTAGCTATTTTCTTATAACCTAAAGTTCGCTTAGTAATATTAGGCAGTTTTCTTAATATAGTAGTTCTTTCTTTAATAAAAGCTTAATTTTATAGTCCTATAATCTTTTAAAGGAAAGCTTATTTATTAATTAGAAAAGGAAGTTAATAATTTTATTTTATAGCTAATTAAGAAATTTCTTTTAAATATTACTTTTTATTAGTTTTAGCTTTACTTTTATAAATTTATTAATATTAGACTTTAATATCCTTTAAAGGTGCTTTCTGCTATAGCAATACGCAAAGAATTTATAGAAAGCTTGAAGGAATAGTGTTTATACTGCTATAAAGCTGCTTTATCTTTATAATACACTTATAAAGGTATCTTTATTAAATTCTAATAATTAGTATACTTTATATTCCTACTCTTATATATTTTCTGCTAGGTTTATTTAGGTTAATTTTATATATTAGGCAGATAAGTCTTTATAGAATTAAATAAACGATATTATAGCGGATATTTAAATATTTATTAAGTTAGGTCGCTTATATAGTGCTACCGCTATAGGCTTATTAGGTATTAGTATATTTAGCTTAAAGAGTTATACTAGGTTGTATTAATATAGATATTAATAGTTACTAGCTATAGGCATTATTAAAATTAGTATTAAAGGCTTATTTAATATTATTTATGCCTTAGTCTTTAATCCTTTACAGTTATTAAGTTAATAAATGTAATAGTGATTTTGCCTTAATATTAATATAAAGTTAATGTATAGGTCCCTTTTTCTTTATTAAGGTATTATCTCTTTTAATATACTTTTAATATAGGCTTAAAACCTAACTTTCTTTTTAACCTTTTTTTTTATCCTCTTTAATATATTATCTTATTTCTTACTAGTAGTATAAAGTATTAACTTTAAAGGTTTGCCTGGGATATTAATATTATATAGACTAATTATTAGGCTAAAGATTATTAGTGCAGTGCAGGTTTAAAGGTAATAATTTATTAAATAGTATTATAAGTTAAAGGTAACTATTAATATAGGCCAGTTAATATTAAGATTATATCGCTATAGCTATAGCATTTTAAAGATAAAAGGGTTTTAATTTAAAAGATTAGTAATAAAAAATATATATAGCTTTCTGTATTCCTTTATTTTTATATTTAAAATTATATAGTTAATAAGCTATACTACTGCTTTACTATTAATTAAAATAAGGCTTTTTAGTTTAGGTAATTATATTATTAGGATTTAAGACTTTTAAAGAAAATGTTAATTTATAAAGCTTTATATTAAGCAGCTATTATTAATAAAGGTTAATATAGTTATTAATAAATGCGCGAGAAATAATATCGTATAAATAAATAGTAATTTACTATTTATAGTATTTAAAATTAATAGTTTATTATTAATAATAATTTATTATATTTATAAAGGTATTAGATTTATAGGCTATTTTAATATTTTATTGCGCTTTTTAATGTAATATTATTAAAAAACTACTTTTTTCTTTACTTTTTTATATTAAAAGTAATATTTTTATAGGCGAGTATATCGCTAAAGGTAACTAATCTTTTAATAAAGCTAATTTTATTAATATAGTATAGGAATAGGTTTTTATAGTATAATAGGTTATTTCTTTAAGCTAAAAAGTACTAGTATTACAGGAATTAAAGAGTAGGAATTTATAATGCTAGTATACCTTTTCCCTAGCTTAAAATATACACCCTGCCTTAAAGCGCTATAATACTATTGCCTTAATATATTCCGCGTCTTAAAAAGCCGCTACTATATTCCTGTAAGGTTTAAGGTTTTATAGTGTTAGCTTTCTGCTTTTCTATATAGTTATTAACTATATATTAGCCGCTATAGTAATAGTATAAGTTATACAGTTATTAGTATTTTTTGCGTTATAAGATAAAGGATATAGTATTTAACTATATAAGATTGCCTATATCCTTTTACTTTAAAGGGTTTAGTTTATTTTAAGGTAAGACTTATTAGAGAGTATAGTTATTATTTAGCTTTTTAAACTTACAGTTACCTTTAAATTTAGCGTAATAGGCCTACTCTTTAAGGTTATTATAAACTTTTTAACTAAAAGTTCTTTAAATAAACTAATTATTTTTACTTATAAGCTTATTGCTTTTATTAGTAAAGGCAGCAGCTCTCTCTTTAAATACTTTAAAGTAAAAGGCATTAACCTTTTAGGTATTAGTTTTACTAGCTTAAACTGCTAGTTTATAGAATTTAATAATAAAGTTTTAGAATAATTTATTTACTATATAATAAGTATTAAACTTTTAAGCAGTAAATCGCGAAAAGTTAAAAGTTTTATACTATAAATTTAAAAATTTAATAAAAGTTTTACTATTTCTTTATTCCTATATTATATAGTTATCCTTTTTTATTATAATATAGTTAAATGCCTTTTATATTAAATTATAAATATTACTATTTAATTAACTGCCGATATAAAGGATATATTTATAAAAGGTATTAAAGTATTTAATATTAATTATAATATTATATAATATAGTAGAACGCTAGTTTATATACTTTTATTAATAGGTTTTTGCATTTTTATCTTTAGCGTTAAATTTATTTTTAAAGTTATTAGTTTAATACTTAAAGATATTATTACTTTTAGCTTTAATAAACTTATTAATTATATTACTTTAGCTTTAAACTTTATATTAAGTAAGCTTTAAATTTTTAATAATAGTAGTATTTTTAGCCTCTTTTTATTTTAAAGCTATATTAAAGTTATACTTTTAGTTCTAAAAGTAGTTAAAGATAATATTAAAAAACTGCTTAAATTTTAATACTTAAAGCTATAAGGTTAGGTTATAGTTATTATTATAAGCTTTTAACATAATATAGATATAAGGCTAGTTATAGAAGTAATTAGCGAGCTTTGCTTTTTAATTAAGGTCCCCCTTTACACCTTTTATTTTTACTTTAATATTTCTAAATTAAATGCAGGCTAAGGAATTGGGTATAGGCTAAAAAGCTAGGCTAAAGTATATTCGTTGCTGTAAGGATATAGGCTTTTAGGCTTAAAGTCTCGCTATAGTTAGGGATTAATAAATTTCCTGTAAGATATAAGGCTTTTCATAGTATTGCAATTAGGCCGTCAGTAACTTTATTAATTCTTTTTAAGCAGGGTTAAAGGCTAAAGGTAACAGCGCAGTTATTATAGGAAAGCATAAACTATTACAGTATATAGAATAATAGGTTAAGGTGATATTTTTATTATACTTTAAATAAGGTAAAAAGCTATAAGATTATGGTTTAGAGGTATAGGACCAAGCTATTACGTAAGGATATATATAATACTGATAAGTTATTAGAGGGCAGGTTTGGTGCCGTGATATTTAGTATATTAATCCTATACTTTAACTTAATCCTTTAACTTAAAGATTAATAATTTTACTTTAAATATATTAATAATATTACTATATTAATTATAAAAGGGTTTATTTAAAAAACAGCTACTTTTATATAATAAATATTTAATAAAATATTAAAGTAAAAAGTAAAGAATATAATATCCTTTAACTATATTAAAGTTAAATTACTATACTTTTACTATATAAAAGGCTAAATTTATAAAAAAGGCATTATAATAAAGGGAAAACTAGTTTAGCTTAAAAAGGATATTTAATAGCTAAAGGTTTACTTTAATTTAAAGCTTTCTTTTAAAATATATATAAAAACACTTATAGGCAAAGTATATAAAGCCTTTAATTTCTTTAAGTTATTTAATAAAACTTAAAAAGGCTTACCCTTTAAAGCTATAATATAGGCCGCGAAAGCCTATATTTTCTTCATTGCTTTATATAAAATAAAAGTATAATAGTCAAGGTATAAATAATAATTGTAAATTAACTTTATTAAGCAGGTAAATATAAGAGTATCTAGCTTAATAAATAAAATAGATAAAGCCTTTAAGACTGTAGTAAAGGCAGTCTGTTTAATTTAAAAGACTATAAGCGTTCCTGTTTTATATAAAGAGTTAAAGGTCTTTATAGCCAGTATTGCCTTAATATAGGCTTAATTTAAGTGTATAGTAAGATTTGCGGGATTAAATTAAGACTACTTAATTAATTAATATATTAATAAAAAATTCCCCCTTTAACTACTATAAACTAGACTTTAATATATTACTGCCCGAGTTAATAAAACTATTAAATTTACCTTTTTTATTAAAAAGTCTCTATATATTCTCTTTAATCTTAACTTAAAAGGTATAGGTAAATTAACTGCAGTAAGGAAATATTTAAAGTTAATTAACTCCCTCCCCCTTTATATAGTTTTAGCTTACTTTAATAAGGTTTAAATAAAAAGGAATATAGGCTAAAGAGTAGTTATTTACTATAAAGTAAAAGTAACTATAAATATTAAATGCTTTAATAATATAAAGGTTTATAATATAGAGGTATAGGCTGCTTTAAAGGCTATAGAGCTAATAATTAAATATATAAAGGAAGATTATATAATTTAAATAGCCTTCCTTTTCTTAAATAATTTAGTAATTCTTAATAAACTATTTAATAAACCTTTATTATTTATATAAAGAGTATATATATATTTCTAGAAACTAATATAAAGTATTTTGCCTTGCAAAACTATTATTTTATAGGTTTTAGGATATAAAGATATTATAAGTAATAAATAGGTTAACTGTTTAGTTAAATAAAGCGCAGCTTTTCCTGCTATACTATAAAACTAGGCTATAATATTATATATTAAAAGATAGATTAAAAAAGAAGTTATAGAGGTAAAGGAATAAGATTAGTTTAGTAAAATCTTAAAGGGCTATAAACAGTAAAGACTTAAAGCTTTAGCCTTCCCTTTAAAGCTTAAACTTTCATACCTTATCCTTTATAGGCTTTTAGTAGAGAGATTAAAATATAAGGATTTCCAGGAATACTATAAACGCTTTAGATATAATAAAGAGTTTATTTATAAATACAGTAAATTAAAAAGGTAAAGTTATTTTATAGAATATAAAATAGTTAAGCTTTTCCTTTTAAATATCCCTTTAAAAGAGACCCCTTTTTTTATTTACTTAAACCTATAAAAAATAAAGCCTTTTAGAAATTAGTAAAGGAAGAAGACCTTTATAGTCCTCTTTTAACGGAAATAGATTACTACTATTTAAATTAACCCTCTTTCCTTTATAAATCGAAACTTAGTAAACAGTAATATAAGCTGCCGACTTTTAATATCCTATTGCCTATAAGGGATTTATATAACTAGCTTACTTATTACAGCACTAACTATAATGCAATATTAATGCCCTGTTATATAAGCCCTAGTTATATAACCAGGCCTTAACGCATTCCTAGCTATAATTTTCTATAAAGCTTTAAAGCTTTCTCGCTCTTTACAGTATAACAATAATATTTGCCTTAACCTACCTTTCTATACTGTAATTGTTTATACTATCCCTTAACTTAACTGCACTATCGCGAGGTATATACTTAATTAATTATAAATTCCCTTTAAATCCCCTTTTATTCCTAAACCTATAATAATGCCTTTATAGCTTAGCTTTTATCCCTTGAACCCTATATTTATAGGAAATTAATTATAAGCGAGATAAATGTAAATGCCTTAAACCTTGCCTTACAGCCTAACCTAGCCTAATAGACTATAGTCTTAGCTATAAAGCTTACGCCTTTCCTTTTTCTCTTTAAAACCCTATAGAAATCTAGTATTAATAGCGACTATATATATTTAATAAACGCGATTATTAGGGACAATAATCTTTATTATTAATTCTATCTTTTCAACTAAATAATTAAAAAAAGCCTAGCTTAATAAAAAAAATAAAAATAAACCTTTAAGTAGGAAATTTTAATATAAGCAGCTAAAAATTAAAACTTTAAAGTATAAATTAAAGCCTAAGTTAAAGCTTTAAATACAGTTTTACTACTAAGCCTTAAAAATAATCATTTATTTAACTGCCACTAAATTAAAGACTTTAAGTAATTTAATAGTAAATAAAAGGATATTATTAAATGTTCATAAAAATATATTAATTAATGTTTTTAAATTAATATTACTTTTATAGGTAATTAATCAATCTTTTTAATTAAACTTATAAAGATATTATATATTATAGGTCTTTTAAAGGGAGATATATATTAACTATAATAAAGAAACTTTAATATTATTATTAAAAGTTTTAATAACCTTGCCTAATAGTATTAAAAGACTAGTGTAATACTTTTTTCTAATTTTAATAAATAATATAAAATAATTAACTTTTCTTAAAAGGCATTATAGTTTTTTAATAACTTATATATATTAAATAAGCCTTTTTAAAACTTTATAATAGAGTTATTTATATTAAGCAGTAAATATAGTAAAACTGCTAAGTAAATAGTAAAGGCTTTAAAGATAAAGGTCTTTTAAAAGCTTGCCGATATTATAAAGACTTAAATAATTAAGCTAAATAAGTTTAACTTTACTAAATAGTGTTAACTTTACTAAACTATTTATAATAGGCTTTACAAAGGCGCCTACTATAATACCTTTTACGCTATTTAAATAGGCTAGTATTAATAAAGTTATTAATAATAGCAGTATTAATATTAACAGTAATATTATTAACGCCAGTAAAATAACTAAGCCGCTGCCTTAGCGCCAGCTAGTAATTTAATATAGTTAAATACTATATATACCCTACTACCTCGCCTTTAAGTCTCTTGCAAAGAATATATTATTAAAAGACTTTGCTTTTACTATAAAAAAGCAGGCTATAGCTTTAATAAATATAATAAAAAAAAGCAGTTTAATATATATTAAGGCAATCTATATTAAATATAAAATTACAATTGCTAAGTTTAGCTATATTAACTATACTTTAATTTAACAGTACTTTAAAGTTAATAATAAAATAGCCTAGTAAGGTATAATAATTAAACCCTAGTAGCGCACTAATATTACCTGTAATACTTAAATAACTTATAAATCTAGGCCTTAAATAATATACTCTCTTTAAATATTAATAAACATAATAATAGTAGCGCTGCTTTATTAACTTTTAGTTTACCTTAATTTAACTAGCTTTATTTATTAAAAACCTACACTTAACTTATAAACTAAAGAAAAAATTAACCTTTACTAGAAGTTGTAAATAAAGGTTAACTGTAAATAAAGCTATTATCCCGGAATAGATCTATTATTATCTTTTTAATCGAAAACCCTTTAAACTTAAATTGATAAACAGTAAATCCCTTTTAATATAAACTATACTATTCCTTATATATAATATTTATATTAATATAAAAGCTTTAATAAATAGCAGTTATATACTTTAAGCTTTTATTAACTGCGCTTTTATTAAATAATTTAATATTATTATTTAATAACTGCTATTTATTAAAAATCTTTTATTTATTAATAAAAGTATAGCCAATAAAGTTTTAAACTTTTTTATTATATAAACTATAATTAGCTTTTATAAAGAACTCTGCCTCTTTTTTATTATAAATATCCCTAATAATATATTTATAATCTTTAGCCTTTTATAATTAAGAAAATATAACTTTAATATTAATTAAAAGGAGTTAACTATTACTTTTAAATTCTATTACTATTATAACTATTATCTTTTAAAAAGTATAGCTAGCTTTATATAGGTTTTAATAGCAGTTAAAATAAAAAATAATTTCGCTAAAGCTAATATAGGGAGTATATATTATTAGTAATTAATAGTTAAAGACACTTTAAATAAAGCAGAGTTTAACTTAATTAAATAAAAAACTATACTATACTAGTAACTATTAATTAAAAATACTTTAAAAGAAATAAATTATAATTTAATTAAAAAGGGGGCCTTTAAACTATATATTCTATAAACTTTAACGCTAAACTGAAATTACTATATAACCTATAGGTATAATAAAATTAATAATAAAGAATATAAATATAAATAATCCTAAATTAAGTATATATAAAGCTATTGCCTATTCCTATAATTTACAGTTAATAATAAAAAGGAAACCTTTATTAAAGCTATTAATATTACTTTTTAATATACTACTTCCATAAAACTAAACTAAACTTTAAAATTAAGAAATATTTTGTTAAGGGGGAATTAGCGCTCCAAATATATATATACACTAACAATAACCAGAATAGAGCGCAGGAACCGCGCTCTTAATAGAACCACAAAGCTGTAATTAAATAATATAAGGACTAAAAGATACTGCAAATCATTTAATTATAATATCTGCAGTCGAAAGCAACTAACAGTTACCTCTTTACACTTTAATAGCTGTAAAAATACAGGTAAAGGTAGTATATTAAAGGAGAATGCGGTTTTATTATTATTAAACTAGGTATATCTATTTATCTTTATAGTCTTATACCTCCTTAATCTAATAGTTACTTAAATAAGCAATTAACTTTGCTTAGGTAAGCTAGTAAAAAGGACTATAAATGTATTAGGTATATTAGTTACCCTTAATAAAATATACTTAAATATAGTAGATATATTGATAGTAGTAGCTATAAACTTTATTACCTTTTATTAATAATTATATATCTATATAATAAAAATAACTTAAAAAGAGATTAACTAAGCTATTAAAACTAAAAAACTAATACCTATTACTTTACTAAAACTTTTAAATAAGTTTTTTTAATAAATATTTATAGGATAAAGAGACTATATTAAAGTAAAAATAATATTACTTCAAGAAATATATAACTTTATTAATAAATATTACTCTTTAATATAATTAAAAAAGATTATAGCTGCTAATATTAAGAAATTTATAGCAGGAAAACCTAAGCTTAATAAGTTAAATATCCGAAAAAAACTACTATCTTAGCTATATAACTTATATAACGCTTTCCTGCTAAAGATAGTAAATAAGCTTCCCTTATAATAGGCCTAAGACTATAAAATTAAAATACTGCTAGGAAAAGACCCGCTATATTAAAAAAATAAGCTATTTTTACCTAATAAACTATAGGTAATAAAAAAATAATTAAATAATAACTTAGTAAAAGGATTTATCCGCGAATTGCAAGTATAATATACTGCTCCCCTCCTTTTAACTATAAAACTAAAAGGCAGTATCTATATTTATTAAAATTACTAAAGGTTAAATAATATTACTATTAAAAATTAGTACCTACTGCTATTAATCTAAGAAACCTTTAATGCTTTAAGCTATATAAAAGTATATATAAAACTTAATATTATTACTGCATTTAATAACCTTTATATCACTAAAAGGGATATATAAAAAACAGTATTTATTATAAGGTTTAGCCTTTTCAAGATATTAATTATACCTTTTAGCCTTTATAATACACCTACTATATTTTAATACTATATTAACTACACTCTCTATAACCTCTTTAACTATATTTATATAATATACCTTAATAATATCTTTATATATTTATTATATTAAAAAAAGCATTAAAATATATATATAAAGTAGTAGCCTGCCTTTAAAACACTAGCCTTTAAATTAATATTATTAAATGTAGATTTAAAACAATAAAAATAAAATACTTTAATTTAATTATTACTTTAAAGGGACTAGAAATAAATTTTAAAAAGGTTAAGGCTATATTAAACTAGTAATTATTTAAAGGAGTAAAAGACTTATAAAAGTTCTTTAACTTTATAAATTTCTATTACTATTTTATTAAAAGATACTTTAAAATAACTGCACTATTAAATAAACTTTTAAAGAAAGATTAACTATATACTTAAAAAGAGAAATAGTAAAAAGCCTTTAATTTAATTAAATATACCTTTAAATTAGCCTTAGTCCTAGCCCTCTTTAACTATAATAAGTAAATAGTCTTTAAAACTACTGCCTTTAATTAAATATTAAGCAGTATCCTATTACACTATAATAAAAAGGGTATTTTACACTTTATTATATTTTTCTCTATAAAGTATAATACTTAAAAGTATAACTATAAAATCTATAATAAAAAACTTTTAGCTATAATTAAAGTAATAAAGGAGTAGCGCTTAAAATTGTAAAGCTTATAAGAGTTTAATATTATTATAAACTATAAAAACTTTAAATACTTTACTTTAATAAAAGCCTTAAACTAGCAGTAAATTTAATAGTTTAAATTCTTCTTTAGCTTTAACTTTTATATTATTTATTAACCTAGCTTTAAAGCTGTTAAAAAGGAGGGCTAAAAAGTAAGGATTTCAGTGTATTTAGGTAACCTTCCTATTCTGGCTAGACCTGGAATTAAGCCTGACGCTAGGACTGAGTTCCGGAGGAACTTTGGTGTAAGTCAGGAAATCTCTATTATCTTTAACAATAACAATTAAGCTAAGACCAGCTATCCCGCCTACCCTAGATTTAATATAATGGCCACAATGGCTATTGTAAAAAATCTAACTAAAATAGTTTCCTGTTTGTATAGCTGTAAGTCGATTTGGCTGATTTCCTATATAAATGAATTTTGCGGAAAATAGGAATAGGGCCATAAACCCAATTCTGCCGCTATATTCCTATTATCTAGTCAGAGGACTATTATAAAAGACAAAGCTATTGTTAATACAATCACTTCTACACCAGCCGCATATACACTAAATATTCTATAGCTTTTAGCTATTAAATTATTTACAATTTAATTGTTTATCTATTATTAACCTAACTAAACTCTTAGTTGTTTCCTTATTGCTGCGTTATATATAGCTTCCTAGAAGCTGCATATAAATAAGGTTTAGTATAACCTTGTAATTTTAACAGGTTATAAGCCTAGGAGAGTTTTCCTTAGGTCTTTATTAGTGGATTTTTCTAATGGTTACAGCACTTCCCCTAGCGCTCCTATAGCACTCATAGCGGTTTTTTTTATTTTATACTGCTTATCCTAGTGCTTATATTAGCACTTTTAGGATTTTGGCTATCTAGAGCTATTCCCAGGCTCCTACTATAAATACTGTTACAGTTATAGTAATACTATTTATATTACTACCTTTATATACTATATAGTACATTCCCTATTTATATAGGATATAGGTCTAACGTTAGCAGTATAAGTCGACCTATTAGGGCTCCTAGTAGCCCTATTTCCTTAATTGAGGATAATAGCTCCCCCTAGCAGTAAAGGGATCTATTTATTTAGGTGCAGAATATAAAACAAAAGCTTTAGGCATAAAGGGCTTTCACTGAGACAGTAAAAGTACAGCTAGAGGGTTAAAATAATACTATAACTCGGCTATTTAATACCTTAGCTAGCCTAGCTGCTGCTATGTTAAGTCTTTAACCTTAATAAACTATAAGTCTAATAGATATTAATTTTATAGCTTTTATTTCAGTGCTAATATAAACTCCTACCTTTATTCCTATACCTATTTAAATTCCATTTTCATTGGTTCCTTAACCCTAAATCACTATTTTAACTTTAAATAGTAGTTTTATTAAAGAGGCATTAAAAAAGGTCTATAGCTTTCTAGAAAGCTATAAGCTAATAGGTTTTAATAACTTTAATTAATGGAAACAGTCTTTAAATATTATACTAAAGGCTATAGATTATTATACATTTATAGAAAATGCTATAATTGCTGATTCCTTATTTAATTTAAAATAGGCCCTATTACTTATACTAATTAAGGATAGCTTAACAGTTATTCCCGCTATATCTATTACTTGGATTTAAAGCCTAAAAGAAGTATTTTAGCACTATAAAGACTATATAGTTACTTTAATACACTTTAAAGAGATTCCCTTTATAGGGAATTTCACTTATTAAATTACAGTAATTATAAAGGATCTTTAACTGAATCTAACGTTACTTTTAATAGCTTATTAGTTAAATTAGCTATTTTAAAGGTTAATATTAATATACTAAATCAAGTAAATTAATATTTAAATTCTTTAGAAAAGACCTATCTTTAATAGGCTAAGAGAATTAGAGGAACTATTAGATTTAGCAGAGGTATCGGGTAATTAACTGAAGGTTTTAATATTCAGTTTCTTATAGCAGATATACTAAAAGAGACTAGGAATCTATCTTTTACTGTATATAAGGTTAATAAGGCCTTAAGGCCTTTTAAACCCCCTAAAGATCAATTAGTATCTCCTAGATCTAAAGGTCGAAAACTAGCTTCTAACTCCTATAAAAGGAAAGGAAATTAAAAGAATTAAAACAATAATTAAAAACAAGTTAAAGAGGATTATACTTTTACTAGTATATATAATCTAGCTATTAGAGGGTATAGCTTAATAGAGCTATTAAAAGATTCTTTTACTAAATCTATTACTAGTTTAAATAGTAATTGAAATCTTTTATAAGCCCTAAACGCTAAAAAAGGGAGAAAGTCTTTAAAATCCCTTAACTCCCCTAAACTTCCTATTTAGGATAGTCTATTATATAATACTAGATCTATAGTTTATATAGTTAATTCTAGAAAATGGTTTATAGACTATAAACCTAATAATAGGGAACTTAGCGTTATTTATATTAAAAGGGGTCCTATTACACTTAAAGGAATAAGTATAGCCACTTTTAATATCTTTAATAAAGATAATTAGTATAAAAAGATAATGGTGCTAAATACCTTTTATTGCCTATAGCTAAATATAAACCTTATAAGTAGTTTAAGGCATTATTAAGCTAAAGGATATATATAGTATAATACTCTTTTTATAAAAACTATATAGTTAATAAAGCTATTAAATCCCTTAAAATATAGTTTTTTCCTTATAATTAAAGGATATATTACCTTATACAGCTATATAAATAGCTATAAAGCTTATAGCTCTATATAGGTTTAAATACCTGCTATTAGTAAGGAAAAGGCTTAGGAATATATTACTATTTCAGAAGCAACAGCTTCGAAAAACAACTAACTAGATCTAGTCCTAGGCTTATAAAAAAGAATAATCCTAAGGGAAAGGATTTCTTTAAACTCCCTGAAACCCTAGGCTAAGTAGAGGAAGAGGGGCCTTATATGCCTTTATTGCCTAAGGAAATAAAGGGGAATAAGCTTATAGAGGATACCTTTATAGAGGAAAGGCCCTATATACCTAGGGAATCCTCTATTATTAAAGAGCTAAAAGTTATTAAGCTAACTAAATTAAAGGGAGATACTATTATTAATAGTAATTCTAGCTATAAGCTGTTAAAGCTAGCCCTTTTATAGTATAAAAGACTAGGTTATATTAGTTTAAGTTTATTAAAGCAGACTGCTAAATTAACTATTAGAATTCCTAACTTTAATTTTATTAAAGAGATTAAATTCTATTGCCTAGCGTATAATAAAGGAAAAGCTATTAAGAGGCTTAATTTAAAGCTAATTCCTAATCTACTAGCCTCTTTAAATTATTTAAAAGCTAATACCTTCTCTATAAAGCCAGTGCCTTATAATAAAGCCCTTATTAGTCTTTTAATTATCGATAGAAAATTAAGATATAGGTAGCTATTCCTTTTAAAAGATTATAATAGACCTACCCTTTTAACTCCTATATAAGGCTTTATAAATAGCCTGAAAACGCAATATAACTAGTATCTTAAGGAATTTCATTATAATAGCGGAAAGGAAATTAATTAAAAACTTTAGACCTGGTTCTTTTCTTTAGGAATTATATATTCCTATAGCAGCCTTTACATTTACAAATAAAATACTTTAATAAAACGCTTTATTAAAGTTTTATTAAATAGGCTATAGGCTACTATTATAACAGCTAACCTGCCACTATATCTTTAGAATTTTATTATTACTGCAGTTCTTAAATTAATTAACTATATAGCTGTTACTAATAGGGACTTTACCCTTTATTAAAAATTATATAAAGATCTAGACCTTAATAAGGATTATAAACCTAATCTGCAAAGATATAGGATTATTGGCTTTTATTGTAAGGTATTTATTCTATAAAAACGAAAGGCTAAAGGCTATAAATTAGCCCTTAAGACTAAAACTAAGAAACTACTAGTAGTTTTAGGTAGTAATACCTACCTTATCTATATTCTAATTAAATATATAGTCTTTTAATTGTTAACTATAAAGCTATATAAAGATAAGATTCCTAAGCTTTAAATCTTAAAGCCTACTATAGGTTAGGATAATAAGGAATTAAAGGGAGAAATAAAGCTAGATTTTATAGATTAAATAATTCCTAGCACTTAAGATATTAATCCTTTACTCTTTAACCTTATTTTAAAGGGAGTACCCACTACTATTCCCCCTATTCCTATACCAGTTATATAAGACTCTGCAGTTATAGAGGATCCTATAAATATAGATATATCCTATTTTCTCTATAACAGTGTTAAAAAGCTAGCCTTTCCAGCCACTGCAATACAAGACCTATAAACACTTAAGCAAGTACTTTATAATCCTAATAAAATTAAATGGCTAGGAGCGATTTATAGCGAATTTGACTAGCTAATTAAATAATATACCTTTACTTTTATTAAGTATAATAGTATTCTTAAAGGCAGGAATCTTATTACTAGTCGATTAGTTTTAAAGACTAAGAAAAATTAAAATAATAGAATAGTAAAATTTAAAGCTAGGCTAGTTGTTAAGGGTTTTTAATAACTAAAAGGAATAGATTTCAATTAAACGTTTGCCTTAACAGCTATTCCTTTTACCTGGCGGCTCTTATTAGCCTTAGCTATTATCTATAACTGGGAAATCGAATAAATCGACTTTATTAGTGTATTCCTTAACGGGATACTTAAAGAAACTATCTTCCTTAACTTTCCTAAAGGGTTTAAAGACTATACTAGTTAAGCTTCCTTTAAGATTAAATCTATTTTTAGAAAGCTGGGTTATAACCCTGATATAAATTAGGTTATTTAGTTATAGAAAGCTCTTTATAGTCTCAAATAGTCCCTTAAAGAATGGCAATAGGCCTTATAAGCTTTAGGAAATAAACTAGGATATAATCCTTTAATTTCTAACTCTGCTATTCTCTATAATCTAAATAATGGTATTTTTATTGTTACTTATATAGATAACTATCTTTTTATTAAATTAGATAAAAAAGCTATAGCCTAGCTAAAGTTAACTTTTAATAAAGTCTATACTATAGAAGATAAAGGCCTTGCCTTTTTCTTTTTAGGTGTTTAGATAGTTAAGGATAAAAAAAGAGGCCTTCTTTAACTTTCCTAGAAATAATATATTACTAAAGCTATAGAGTTTTTTAACCTTTAAAACTTTAAATCTATCTAATTACCCCTATAGCCCTATATTCTAGCTAATAAATCTATAACTAAACTAAATAAAGCTAATACTAAGCTTTTTTAAGCTATTATTAATACTATTATTTACTTAACAATTTATACTCAAGTAAATACTAGCTTTCCAGTCTAATAGCTAACTAAATAATTTCAAGGCCTTTATAAAGAGCATTTAAACGCAGCCCGCAACCTATTATAGTATTTAAATAGTACCTAGGATCTAGCTATTCAATATACTAGAAAATCTAATCCTATACCTATTAGTTATTATAATAGTGATTTTACTAAAGATAAAAAATTAAGCAAATCAACTTATAGCTATATTATTATAGTTGCTAATAGGCTAATTAGCTAGAAATTAAAACGGGGCTTAACTATCTATCTTTCTACACTAAAAGCAGAGTTTATAGCTTTTATAGAAGCTACTAGGGAGATTTAGTGGCTTATTAGCCTATATAAAGAGGTAGATCGACCAATTATACAGCCAATCTCTCTATTTAACGATAATAAAGGTGCTATTTCTACCTCAAATAACCCTACCCTTCATAATCAAATAAAATACACTCTATTGCAGTTTAATTATAGTAAGGAATAGGTTAAAAATAGTGTTATTACAGTTAGCTATCTGGAAACCAGTAAAATAGTTGCTGACAGGCTTACTAAGCCTCTTCCAGGTCTGAAATTAAAGAATTTTATAAGTCTCTTTAATCTTAAGATTGTACTTAAGGTATATACCTAAAGTTCTTACCCTTTTTATAGTTATTAGCTATTTTATAGTTATTAGCTATCTTTATTATTTTTTAGCTATATTAGCTATCCTTTTTATTTTTATTTTTATTCTAGTTACTTTCTTATATCTAAATCCTATATCTACTTTAAAGTTATATAGAATAGTATTTATTCTAGAGGGAGTGTTAAAAAGGAGGGCTAAAAAGTAAGGATTTTAATGTATTTAAGTAACCTTCCTATTCTGGCTAAACTTGGAATTAGGCCTGACGCTAGGACCAAGTTCCAGAGGAACTTTAGTATAAGTTAGGAAATCTCTGTTATCTTTAACGATAATAATTAAGCTAGGACCAGCTATCCCGCCTACCCTAGACTTAATACAATAGCTATAATGGCTATTGTAAAAAATCTAACTAAAATGGTTTCCTGTTCATATAGCTGTAAGTCGATTTGGCTGATTTCCTATATAAATAAATTTTGCGGAAAATAGGAATAGGGCTATAAACCCAATTCTGCCGCTATATTCCTATTATCTAGTCGGAGGACTATTATAGAAGACAAAACTATTGTTTATACAATCACTTTTACACCAGCCGCATATACATTAAATATTCTATAGCTTCTAGCTATTAAATCGTTTACAATTTAATTATTTATTTATTGTTAAACTAACTAGACTCTTAGTCGTTTCCTTATTACTGCGTTATATGCAGCTTCCTAGAAGCTGCATATAAATAAGGTTCAGTATAACCTTATAATTTTAACAAAAGCTATAAAGCCTAATACTTTAAATAGAAAAGTAAAAGATAGGCATATAAAATTAAACCCCTTTAATAATTAAATTAAAAACAGGTAATACATTATCTTTTTATAAAGTTCTTTTAGCTTTAAAGCTTAAACAATATTTTAAAAAAAAGTTTTATTAAACATTAAACTGTCTATAAAGGCTGCCTTTATAGCTATAATAATACTAGCAAAAGACAGACTAATTAATAACTTAATTGCAGTAGCGTATAAATAAAATACTATAGTAAAAGAAATAGTAACTGTACTTTAAAACCTTAATATTTACTAATAACTAAAACAGCTTTACAGAAAACTTTAAATTGCAATAAATAACTGCTAAGTAGTAAATAATAGAATTTACTATTAAAAGTAACTCTTTATTCCCTTTAATAATAAGCTTTATATATAAATCCTATTTAGAAATTACTTAAGTAGCCTAGCTAAATATTTAGGCAGGTTTAAAACTTTAAACTTTATTAGCTAATAGTAGCTATAAATCTTAAAAGATATTAAAGTATTTATATAAGCCTGCAAATTATATATTAAAATAAAGGCCTTGCAATCTTTACTATAAAGCTTCCTTTAACTATTACTAGTTTTATTTTACATATAGTTAAATATCTTTATTAATTATATTATACTACTGCCTAAATCCTATTAATATAATATTACTTATAAATATTTATTAATAGTTTACTGCTTTATAAAAATTTATTATTTTATATTTATTACTTTACTATTAGTAAAAAAGCTAACTAATATATTTGTTAATAGGATTTACTGCCTTTTTAATATACCTAATAATATTATATTAAACTATAGTATATAGTTTATATTAAAATTCTAAGAATAACTTTTAAAGTAATTAAAAGTTATATTAAAATAGTTATTAGCCTTTTACTTTAAAACTAATAGCTAAAGTAAAAGAATTAATATAAATATAAAATAATACCTATAAGCTTTTATTAACTTTTATTAAAATAACTAGGCCTATTAGTTCCTATTAGCCGAATTTACTGTAAATAATATAGTATTTAAAACTATTAGTGTATTGCCGTTTTTCGCTAATTATAGTTTTAACCCTTGCCTAAAAATAAAGCCTTTATAGCCTTGCCTGCTAAACCTCTCTGCAGTAAAGAAAAGAAAGTTCTTTTGCGTTAATGCTATTGCTAAGCGATTTAAATATATTATTATATAGCTAAAAGCCTTTACTAAGGCTTTAAAAAATATAAAGAAAACGCAAACACGCAAAAGGAGGCATTATTAATTTATACTATTGGGCAGGAAGTCTTTATTAATATAGAAAATATAAAAACTAATTAACTAATAAAGAAGCTAGATAATAAATAGGCAGGGCTTTATATAATAATAAAGGTATACCTATAAGCTTATACTATTAGCCTGCTAAAAAGTATAAAGATTTTCCTAGTTTTATATAACTCCCTCCTATAACTTAAAACAGTTATTTTACTGTATTTTAAGTAAAAGATAATTAATAAAGCTAAGTTAAAGAATATTTAAGGTAAAATACTAGAAAAAGAAGATAATATAAATAAAGTATAAAAGAAATAAAATTTTAAAGCGCTTTTAGATTATTATAATAATAATAGATTCTATTACTTTATTAAATAAATATACTATACTGCTATATAGTAACCAGTTAAGGATTTATAAAGTTAAAAAAAGGTAATATAAGGCTTTTATAAAAGACACTTAAAAAAGCTAGGCTTACTGCAATAAACACTAAAAAGAATTATAAAAAAGGAAAAAAAGGAAATAATTAAAAAAAACTAATACCTACAAAGCGCCAATTAAAGACTATACTGCGCTAAAGCCTATAACTAAACTATATATTATTAACACTAAAAACTATACAATTCGCCCCATTTACCTTTATATTAAAAATATTAAAATAGATTACCTGGAATTTCGATTTATATAAGCAATATAGCTATTTAGGGCTGAATAGCGCGATAAAGAGGGGGGGTACTGTTACAGCACTAACCGTAACGCGATATTAACGCCCTGTTACGTAAGCCCTAGTTACATGACCAGGCCCTAACGCGTTCCTAGCTATAGCTTTCCATAAAGCCTCAGGGCTTTCTCGCTCTCTACGGCACAACAATAATATTTGCCCTGACCTACCTTTCCATGCCGTAATATTACTTAGTGGATGTAAATAATAAAACAAACAAACAAACAAACATCTGGTAGGGCTTATAGGAAAGGCTTATAGGAGGGGCCTGAAACATGAGTTAAACAGAGCGCCTTTATTCCTTCAACGTTCTAATATACGTTTTACCTTACTTTGCAATTTCCTGATTTCGTTATACTCCTAATAAAGTTGGCCTTATCTGATTAGGTTTACTTTATGCAAGCTCTTAGGTACGCGCCCTGTCTGTGTTGCTGTCTTAGTTCTTCTCTATTATTGGCCCCGATCTTTCTCAAAGTCCCAGATAGTATAGCGATTTCCCCTATAGTGAACCCTGGTTATAACGATTACCTTGTATAACAATAGTCTTTCTACACCGATAGGACCATGGTACACTAGACTTTTCTACCAAGATACAGAGTAACTATTAGTGTAAGATCTTAGTAGCTATAGCGATATATACGCTTTTTTAATAATTCCTCCTTAAATTTTAATTAATAATATATATAAAGCATCTAGAAGTGGGGTACTTTCCAATAAATACGTACCTGTAGGCTTAAGATATATATATAACGATAGCCTCGACACTATCGTTAAATTTATATAAGTGTAAGTATTGTTTTAAACGGGGTTTACTGTATTTTATCGTCCTTTAAGTTTGTAATAGCATTCGTTATAATACAGTATCACGCAAAAAGTTTCGTTGAATTTTATATAGAGCTGCCTTATAAAAGTTACTGAAACTTTCTTCTCCCTACTATAGCTTAATAGAAGTGCGAAGGAGTATATATAGACTTTTCCCATTATGCCTAGTGCGGTCTATTACCCAAATTCCCCCCCTGGTGCAGCTTGTATTTTAATAGGGCCAATTTTAGGACAGTACTACCAAATTATAGGTGCTGATGGACTGCTGTCGAAAAGGAAAAGATTCAATCAAGCAGGAATTCGAATCGTGAGAGGATGACCATTTGGATGACTTGCACATTTATAATGTATTAATCAAGGCTATTTCTTATCTAGCTAATAATTACCCATTCAGCCACTATTACACCAGTCCCATTCTTTATCTATATATCTATAGGGTCAAGTTTATTTGTTTATTTGTTTTATTATTTATATCTATTAAGTAAACTAGTAATATAAATCCTTTATAGGTAATAGGATATTAGGAGCTGGCGGCTTGCGCTGCTATTTACTAAGTTTCGATTTATAAAGGAAAAAGGGTTAATTTAAGTAATATTAATTTATTTCCGCTAAAAGAGGACTATAAAGGTCCACTTCCTCTATTAGTTTCTAAAAGGCTTTACTTCCTATAAATCTAAGTAAATAAAAGAAAAGGGTCTTTTTTAAAGGGATATTTAAAAAGAAAGGCTTAATTACTTTATATTCTATAAAATAGCTTTACCTTTTTAATTTACTGTATTTATAAATAAACTCTTTATTATATTTAAAGTATATATAATATTTTTTTTAATTATTATATTTTAATCTTTTTATTAAAAGTTTATAAAAGATAAAGTATAAAAGTTTAAGCTTTAAAGGGGAAATTAAGGCTTTAAGTCTTTACTATTTATCGCCTTTTAAGGTTTTATTAAATTAATTTTACTCCTTTACCTCTATAACCTTTTTTTAAATTTATCTTTTAATATATATAATTATAGCTTAATTTTATAGTGCAGTAAAAAAAGCTATACTTTATTTAATTAAATAATTAGTTATTTATTGCCTATAATATTTTTATATTTTAAAACTTATAAAATAATAGTTTTATAAAGTAAAATACTTTATATTAATTTTTAAAACTATATATATACTTTTTATATAAATAGTAAAGGTTTATTAAATAGTTTATTAATAATTAATAAATTATTTAAGAAAAAGGTTATTTAAATTATATAGTCTTCCTTTATATATTTAGCTATTAACGTTATAGCCTTTAAAGCAGCTTATACCTTTATATTATAGACCTTTATATTATTAAAGCATTTAATATTAATAATCACTTTTACTTTATAATTAATAACTGCTTTTTAACTTATATTCCCTTTTATTTAAAACATATTAAAGTATACTAAAATTAAACAAAAGGGGAAAAAGTTAATTTACTATAAGTATTTCTTTATTGCGTTTAATTTACCTATACTTTTTAAATTAAAATTAAAGAAAATATATAAAGACTTTTTAATAAAAAGGGTAAATTTAATAGTTTTATTAATTAAGGCAGTAGTATATTAAAGTCTAGCTTATAGTAATTAAAGAGGGAGTTTTTTATTAATATATTAATTAATTAAGTAGTCTTAATTTAATCCCGCAAATCTTACTATACACTTAAATTAAATTTATATTAAAATAATACTAGCTATAAAGACTTTTAATTTTTTATATAAGAGAAAAATACTTATAGTCTTTTAAATTAAAAAAACTGCCTTTACTGCAGTTTTAAAGGCTTTATTTATTTTATTTATTAAACTAAATACTTTTATATTTATTTATTTAATAAAGCTAATTTATAAGTATTATTTATACCCTAGCTATTATACTTTTATTTTATATAAAGCAATAAAAAGGATATAGGCCTTTATAGCTTATACTATAGCTTTAAAAAGTAAACCTTTTTAAATTTTATTAAATTACTTAAAAAGGTTAAAGACTTTATATACTTTACCTATAAATCTTTCTATATATTTCTTAAAAAGAAGCTTTCAATTAATATAAACCTTTAACTATTAAATATCTTTCTTAAGCTAAATTAGTTTTCCTTTTATTATAATGCCTTTTTTATAAATTTAGCCTTTTATATAGTAAAAATATAATAGTTTAGCTTTAATATAGTTAAAGGATATTATATTTTTTACTTTTTACTTTAATATTTTATTCAGCGCCTATTATATAAAAGTAGTTATTTCTTAAATAAACCCCTTTATAATAAATATAGCGATATTATTAATATATTTAAAGTAAAATTATTAATCTTTAAGCTAAAGAATTAGGCTAAAATAAAGTATTAATATAATAAAAGAAATAAAAGACCTTTATAAAGTACTATACTTAAAGGTAAAGTTTAATAGGTTAATTTTATTTCTTTTATAAATAAAAGCAGTTTTATTATTTATTAAAAACTTTATTTATTTTATAAACTAAATACGCTAGCTTTATTATTTAAATTATAAAATTAATTTATTTTTTATAATAATATTAAAGGCTTTAAAGATATTAAAGGTAAATAAAATTATAACGTCTTTTTTATTTAAAGTAATTTTAAAATTATAAGTTAAACAGGCAATTAAATCTATAGCCGCTCCTTTAAAAAAGGCTTTAAAATACTATTTTAAAAAGATTTTATATTTAAAGATTAAAAAAGATACCTTTTTAATAAATAGCTTTTTAAAGCCTTTTCTTATATATAATAGCAGTAAAATAGGCTTAAATGCTTTATAAGTTATATAATTAAATTTATTAAGTTTAAAGATAATAATAACTTTAATGTTTTTAAAAGGGAGGGGGTAATATTTTAACTTAAAGTAACCCTTAAAAAGGTTTATAATAAACTTTTTGATAATAGGCTATATATAATATAAAAAGGTAATTAATATATTATTTATATTTAATATAGTATTCTTTACTTTAATTATAGCCTTTTTTGCCCTTTTTTAATAATTATGTTATATTATAATATTTAAAAGCTTTTTAATATTTAAAGTTTTTAAAAGTTTTAATATTTTTTTAACTCCCTTTTACTGCAGTAAATATTCTTTAAAGAAAGCTGTTTACTTTTTAAAGTTTAAAATACTTTTACTGCTATTTATTAAAAGGGGGGGGGTTAAAAATAATTTATAGCTTTATACTATTTAACTACCTCTTAAATACTTTTATTTAACTAGCTTTAATTATAATTTTATTTTAATAGTTATATTTTTTATATTTAATAGTATTATATAGTATTTTCTTTTACTTTAAACTATTTATTAGTTTTAAAAGGCGCTGTAATATAAGCTAAATAGGCTATTTAATAGGCTTTATTTTATTAAAAGGTATTATATTTATTTTAATATCTTTTTTTGCCTATTAATTATATATATTCCGCGAAAAGTCTTTAAAGTATTTATATAGCTGTATTTAAGTCTCTTTTAATTAAATAAATTATATTTACTTTTAAAAAAAAGTTAAGTATATATATATATTAATTAATTATACTTTTATAAACTTTTAAAAGGGATATATTTCTTTCTTATATTAACTATTAGCCTAATTAAGCTTAAAAATATAGTAATAACTATATAGTAGTTTAAGCTTATATTTAAGTTTTTTATAATAGTTATTAATATAAAGCAGTTTAAAAAAATGAAGTTAATATACTTTTTAAAATCTATTATAGGGGTATCTATAAAGGTTATAATTAAGTTATACCTATCTGCCTATTTAGTTAACGTATTACTTATAGTATTTAAATTTTAGCTTAATTACTATATTTAATATAATATATTAAAGTCTTTTGCAATAATTAAATTTAAAAGGGGCTAACTTTACTTTTTAAAGGTTTTTATTATAGTATTAAAGGAAGCTTTATCATAAATATTAATAATAATATAATTATAGACTTTTATTTAATGAATATAATTGCTTTTTAATTTTAATAGTAAAAGTTATTAATATAATAGATTTAATAATTCTTTAATATATATAAAAATATAAGGTTTAGTCTCCTTTTAATTATTAAATAAATTAAAAGTTTAAAAGTTGAAGTAAAATCTTATTTATTTATTAAATAATATATTATTTTAGTAAATCTATAACTTTAAAATAAATATAATATTAAGCCTATTTTTTAAAATTAATAAAAAGGCTATATTATAATATTACGTTTATTTTTTTATATTAAAAGATTTTTAAATTAAAATTATTTTAATAGTTTTAATAAAGTTTATTATTTATAAATTAAACTTATAAAGTTTATTTTTTAAAGGATTCCTTTAAAGCATTATCTATAAAGTTATTTAAATTAATAACCTTAACTATAAAGTAGGCTAGTAAGCTTTCTTTTAATAAACTATTAAAAATATTTATTAAATTAATTTTATTTTAAAAGGGCTTTATTATAAGGGTAAAGGGTATTATTTTACTTAAAGGGAAAGGTCTTTAAATTTAAGCTTTAAAAGCAGTAAAAAATCTAGTTAAAGCAGCTTAAAAAGCTCCTCTTTTAAATATACTAAAATTAAGCTTAAAGGTAAAAGGGGTAAAGTTCTTTTTTTAAAATTTTTAAATTTTATATTCTTTAATACTTTTAAGTTATTTTTTAATAATATATATTTTTATATTATTTTTCATAGTTAAATATATATAGCAGTTTAAACTATTAAATTAATAAGGTTTAAAGCAGTTAATATATTAAATAAAGTTATTATAGTTTTTATTTCTATTAATATATTAGAAAGTAAATTTATTATATTTTTTATAGTATATAGTTTTAATATATTTTTAAAGATTATAAACATTAACGTATTTATTATATTAAATTACCTATATCTTTTAAATTTAAAGCTTTATTAAAGTTAAGTAGTTAAACAGTTTAATGCCTATTTTAATTTTTTTTTTAAAGGAAATAAAATTATAATAGGTATTAATAGTTTTATTAAAAAGAGCTTTATAATAAGATATTAAAGGTTTTTTAAATTTAATGCGTTTTTAAGCTTTAATTAAAATTAATATATTAATAAAGAAAGTAATTAAAGTATTAATATAATATTTAAAAATACTTTATTGTAACGATCCGGGTTGATTCTCAACAGTTAAACCAAGGTTTATGGGTTATACTAACAGAGAGGTCAGGGATAAATACTAAGCAGGGTAAGATAGTCACAATTCTATAAAATAGGCGGTTTTAGTAAATATAATTGTTAACAACTATTTAAGTAACTATACTAAATAATTATAACTTATCCAGTCTTATATATAAAAGAGATATATAATAAATATACTTAAATTATTTAAATTATAGCGATCCCGTTAATCCAGGATTACAGTTTTATATAGTAATCCCTTTTATAGGATTACGCTTATAGCTATAATCTATTAATAATTAGTTAAAGGTTTTAACGTTCTGCTATAATCTTATAACCAGGTCTTTAATATAGTTGGGTTATAATATAATATCCCCCTCTTATTAGTTTTATCCTTAAAACCTATTAATTCCTTTATAAGTTTTATCTGTTTATTTTCTTTACCCTTTTTATACTAATACTATAATAGATTATATTATTAAGCCTTACACTTGTAAATCTAATAAGTATACTTTACTTACTTCTTTAATTCTTTTTAAAGGCAATCCCGCTAATATGCCTTGCACTTTTTACTTTTAAAAGAAATTAGTCTATCAGATAACGAGTAACTCTTCAAGGTATAGCGAATATATACGTTAAGGCTATTCCTGCAATAGGGTTCTAGTCGCTTTATCTTATATACTCCTCTTTTTCCTCTCCTCTATACCTTTCCACTAACTTCTCTAATTACGCGCATACTCGAGCAGTAGAAAAAGCTTAAGTTAAAAGAGGATAAAGTAAATAAAAAGCTAGAGGGTCTTTATTCCTGTCTAGCAGAGCTTTAATTGCAGATTACAGCGGCCGCAGGGCATTTAAACTGTATTTAGCGTATTAAAAAGAAGGTATATAAGCAATATACTAAACTTTTCAAATAAAGGCTGCAAAGTCTAGATAAAAAGGATAGTATACTGCCCTCCTTATCTATTTAAAAGGCAAAGGTAGTAATTAATCTTTAATTACTAGGGGCGCCCGCTAAAGTAGATTAAACTTCTTTAAAGCTTAGCGACGATTTTGCAGACTTAAATCCTTTAATCCTAAGGACTAGTAAAACTGCTTAAATTTATTTTTAGCGTTTAATAGGTATTTAATAGGTTCTTAAAAGTTATATTCCTCTTTATAGTTTTTCTACTTAACTAGGTACTAGCGTTTATTATTTTCTGCTTTTATAGCCTTAACTTCTTCGACTTTATATTCTTTTTTAACTGCTAAGACTTTAATTAAGTCTATTATTAGTCTATTTTTTAATTTATTTTATAATACTTTTTTAAATAGTAAAATATAAAATATTAAGTAGATTTAGATATTATTTAATAGTGTAAGTTTATAAATACCTTTTAAAATAACCTTTTTAACTGGGTAAGGTCTAAGTTTCTTAAAATCTAATTTATTACTTAATTGCATTATCTTAATATTCACAGTCTTTTTTCCTAGCGAATAATAATATAGGTAGACTATATCTCCCTTTTTAAAGATTAATCCTTTTAATCTATATTTATCGGTATATTTCTTTATTTTTTCTTATATAAAGTAGAGGTATACCTGCATTTCCTTATATAACTGCTTTATATTTTCAGCTTTAATTTATACTTTATTAATATATAGGCCTTTCTTTAGCGCTTTATATACATTTAACGTAAAGCTATAGTTAGTATATATAAGGCTAAGTCTAGTTAACTTTAAAATATTACTATTATAAGATATTTATATAATTAATAACTTCTCTATTTAATTGTTTTAGTTAAAGTTAATATAACTTTTTAGATAAGCTTTAATAACCTAGTTAATATATTCTATCTATTTATTTATCTATAGGTAATATACAGTATTAAACTTATAGTTTATTTTTAATTAATTTATAAATGCTTACTAGAATTTAAATATAAAGGTTAATCTTTAGTTAATAATAATCTCGGCTAGAATTATATAGTTAGCTGCAATAAATTATAAAAATAAATAAGCTAGTATTTCTATATCTATTATTTCTTTATATAAAAGGAAGTAAAAGTATTTAATAAATTAATTTATAATTACTAAAATACTATTATATTTAATCTTTAATTCTAGTTTAATAAATAGTAGTAGTTTAATAATAAAGTTTAATAAAATTAATTCTTATAGTTGCTTTAGTACCAGTAAAGGTTATAGTTTACTGTATAGTTTATATTTTAAGGTTTTAACTGTTTTATAAGTTATGCAGTAAAAAACAATATTTTATATAACTTTTTTAAGCCTTTAAAACTTAAAATACTTTTAAACTTATTTATATATCTTGCAAATACCTTTATATCTATATACTGGATATTAATAGACTTTTATAACTATATTCTTCTAGAGTTTATTTAAGATCTAGATCTTTTTATTTTATTGTTGAGTTCCTTTATTGTTAAACTTTATATCTTTTAAGAATCTGTTATTATTTTAGGTAGTGTAGTGCTCTTTAATGCATTAAAGTGTAATATTGTCGCTAAATACTTTATATATAGCTTAAAGTGTTATTTGTTAATAATATCCTTTAAGGGTTTATTTCAAGATCTGCCTAGTATACTTAATCTTTCTTTAGTTATAGTTAGCTTATCTGCTAAGTGCGTCTACTTATTTATTCTTGGATCCTTTCTGGTAGATTAGGATATAGTTGAATTCTAAAAGGTATTCTATATAGCAGATCTACCTTCCAGAAAGTTATTAAACTATCGCGACGTATATAATATTTTTATAGTTAATATATATTTTAATTTTATATATTCCTTTTAATAGGTAATATTACTATTCTTTAAATGCAAGAATAATAGTAAGGAATTCTTTATTATATATCGGGTAATTTAGTTTTACGCTATATAGTGCTTTAAAGTAAAAGGCAATAAAGTATAGCTTACTATTCTTATCCTTTTAACTAAATTAAGCTCTTATAGTAAAGTTAAAAGCATTTATTTTAACTTTTATTTCTTTAAATAAATTAAATATAATAAATATAGGTTTTTTTAAAATAAACTGTTTAAGTTTATTAAAGGCCTTTTATATATTTAATACCTATAAAAACTTTTAATCTTTTTTAGTAAATTTATAGAGGATTTATATAATACTTTTATAGCCTTTAATAAATTATTAATAGTAGTTAATAAATCTTAAAAAGCTTTAAACTTCCTTAACTATTATAGGTATAGGCTAGTCTTTTACTGCTTATACTTTTAATGGATTTATATAAATTTCTCTAAAGGTAATAATATACTTTAAGAAAATAACTTTCTATATATAGAATTTGCATTTTTAGGTTCTATAAGTAGTTTAATATCTTATAGTGTCTATAATACCTTATAGATATATACTTTATATTCTTTAAAGGTATTTGAGAAGATTAGGATATTATTTAAGTAAATAACTATAAAAATATTAAAGTACTCTTTTAATATATTATTAATTATCTTTTAGAATATTGCAGGGGTATTAATAAAACTAAAAGGTATAATAAAGTATTTAAATAAACTATATTTAGTTTAAAATGCAGTTATCTATTTATATCTTTCTTTAATTTAGATAAAGTTATAAATGCCTTTAAGATCTAGCGCTGTAAACTATTTCTTCCTATATAGTCTATCCTATAATTCCGTAATTAACAGTAGTAGAATTTTATCTTTAATAGTAGCTTTATTAAGCTATTAGTAATCTACAATTAACTATAGTTTACCTCTTTTCTTTAATATAAATATAACAGGATAGCCTACTTTTAATAAAGAGAGTTAAATATATCCTTTAGCTAATATATTGTCTAGATAATTATATAGGCTTTTAAACTCTTTTTTATTTAAGTTATAAATTTTATAGAAGGTAGTGCTTGCATTATCTTTAAGCTTAATTATATAATTCTATTAACTGTATTCTGGTAGCTTTATATTAAATATTTCTTTAAATAGTTTATTATACTTTTAGTATTCCTTAAAGATATTCTACAGCCATTCTAATAATACTGCCATTTTAAGGCTTTTTATCTTAAGTATTTTATTAATATTATTAAATACTTTTTATAAAAAGGCAATTATTCTTTACATTTATCTATCTTTTCCCTTACTCTACTTAAATCTTATTTCTAGGTAAACTGTTTCTGTAATTAAATTAAAGGTAACTTTTTTAGTTCTTTTCTTTAATATACCTAGGGGTTCTATATAGGATTTCTGCCCTGCAGCTAAAGCCTTTTTAATAGTTTTAATTGCTAGGGAAGCTTTGCTATTGCATTAACGAAGCTGGCCTTTCTCCCAGTTAATATCAGGGTTATTGCATCTTAACCAAAAATAACCAAGAATAATATTATACTTATCGATATTCGCTATATTATAAAGAACTACTCTTTTACGTTTAGCAATTTTAAGCTTAAGATAATTAATCTTTCGCTTAACCTATCTATCATTATATATAAAGGCTCCTCCTTTTACCTAATAAAGTTAATATAGTCTGGTTTTCTCTTTTTAAAGTAATTATAGGCTATTTATAGTTATAGGTATAATAAAATTACTTATTGCTTTGCTATTTATTAATATATATAGCTAATATCCTTTAACTATTATCTTTAATTTAAAATATAGTAAATCTTTATTATTATTTTTATTATTTAATATTTTAAGAGATATAATTTATTAGTTATTATTTTATAGCCCTTTTATAGGTAATGTTAATTGTTTCCTAATTCTTTTCTTTTTATATAGATTTTGCAATTAATCGGGGTTCTTTAAAGTAAATGCTACCTTCTCCTATTATAAGCGGTTCCTTTATAGGTAACGAAATTAAACTAATTTTAATGCAGCTCCCTTATAATCTAATTAATCTCTTTATCTTTTAAGGTAGGTTTATACCTTATATACTTTTATATTCGCTACTTTTAAAGTTTTTCCTGTAGGTAGATAGCGCATTTATCTTTCCAGCAGTATATATAGTTTAGCGATAAGTATAGGGTATTATTAGCTTATTAAGTATACTAATCCTTTAACTTATTTTCTTTATATATAATATACCCTAGACTATTACACTTTAAGTAATATTATTAGTTATATTTAAACCTTTTATTATAGTAGAAGTGCTACTTTATTAATTTCTTTTAGCAGTAAATATAGTATCCTTTAAACTTATATTCTTTAAGTCTTTATAACTGACAATATTCCTTTAAAGTTTCAGTATTTAATTTAATAATAATAATCTTAAAGTCTTAATACTATATAGTTATAATCTATTCTTTAAAAGTATTATAATCCTATACCTATTCTATAAGTTAAAACAGGATTTTAATTAGAAATATATTATATTTTACTTTCTTATAGAAGTATATTATATACCTATATATAATATAAATAACCTAGGATATAGTATAATGCTCTTTATAAATAAGGTTATTTATAGTATAGTTTCTTTATATATAACAATATATAGGTTTTTTATATATAGTTAAAGTAACTAGGATAGCTTTAACAGCTATCTTATCGTTAGCTTTATTTTATATATAAAGCTATTTATATAGGCGTAAATTTATTTTATTTTGCTATATATTTATAGTAACTCTTTTAATTAGGTTTAGGTAATATTTATTTAGTTTACCTTTAAGGTTACTATTTATAGGTAATATATTTTCTAGTTTTAAAGGTATAATACTATATAGTAATAATTTATATTATAAAGGGTTATTTTTATCTTTATTATTAAAGTTACTACTATTAGTCTATCCTTTATTATCTGCAGTTATTTAATTAAAATATTAATAGTTAATTACAGTAACTATTTATTTATCCAGTATATTATTATCTTTATTTATTTTATTTTCTTTAAAAATATCTTTAAAAGTTAAAGATCTAGGTCTTAACCAGTATCCCCTTTAATTTATTATAGATATTTTTCTAGGTCGTTTTAAGTACTATCCGCTTTTATCTTTATTAGATTTATAAATAAGGCAGCTATTATTATAGTATATAGTCTAGCTAAGTAATATATAATTAATAGCTTTTAAAATTATATTAACTTTTCATTTAAGTTTTAGTGTAGGCTTTTAAGGTTTATTAGTTTTCGGCTTTTATAAAGCTTTATAGTCCTTTAAAATATATCCTAGCTTATTATAGTTATAATAAATAACCTTTGCCTTTCCCTTTTATATAGTGTTTAAATCTATTTAACTAAATCTTTTATTATTAAAGCTAGTAATATATTTTTATCGCTTCTTGCCTTAATTCGCATATCTTTAATATTTATAAACTTATCTAGATTACTATTATCCTTTCTTTATATCTAAATAGAGTTTATAAAGTAAATTATCTATATTTATATATTTCTTAATAAACTTAATAATACCTTTATTATAAAAGAATTTATAAGCTTCCCTTTTAACTTTTAGTTTAAGTTTATTATAAAAGCGTTTAATAAAAGTAAAGTTTCTTTATTTAACTTTAAAAGTATAGTTTTTAAAGTATATAGTATAATTAAAGTATTTTCCCTTTTAAATTAAGTTTATAAATTTATTTTCTATAGTATATTCTTTATTAATATTATTAAAGATATTCTTTAACTTTTCTTTGAATTAATTATAGCTAGTAAATATAAGCTATATTTACTTATTGGCTTTACTTTTATTATTAAAGAAATCCCTTTAAATAGGTTTAAACTACTTTAAGGCGTTTCCTTTAAGTTGTTTAGCAGCTAAAAGGACTTTATTAATCTTTATATTAAAGCTGGTTAAAAAGTAAGTGAAATAATTATATAGTTAAGTAAAAAATAGTTAAAGTATTATAGTACTTTTATTAAAGGGCTTAAAGGGTTATATTTTAAGTAACTCTTTTAAATCCCTTAAAGGTTAATTCCCTTTATAGTTTAGTATAAAGTTTAGAGCAGGTAGGGCTTAATTTTATAAGTTTATAATAATAGCTTACTATTAATGAATTATTTGCTAAAGTCTAGCGTTTTCAGCAATTAAATATTACAGTATTATTCCTATTCTATATAATTAGCTTTTATATACTAAAAGGCTTCCTCTATACAAATATATAGTTATTCTATTTTATTGACTTTATCTTTATTTTCGCTTCTATTTATATTATTATCTCTGTTATTATCCTGCCTTTAGCGAGGAGGTAGAACAGAGGGTAGAGTATTAGGATTGTTGGAAGAGGATACTATAGCGGATATACTTGCGGTATTGCTTAGGATTCTTAGTGGCCTTTTAAATAAGAGTTGTTAATATATAATAATCCAGGTTAATTCTTAACAGTTAAACTGAGGTTTGTGGGTTATATTAATAGAGAGGTTAAGGATAAATATTAAGCAGGGTAATATCGTTACGATTCTGTAAAATAGGCAGTGCTAGTAAATACAATTATTAATAACTATTTAAATAACTATACTAAATAATTATAATTTATCCAGTCTTCTATATAAAGGAGATATATAGTGAATATACTTGGATTGTTTAGATTATAGCGATCCTGTCGATCTAGGATTACAGTTTTGTATAGTGATCCCTTTTATAGGATTACGCTTATAGCTACAATCTATTAGTGATTGGTTAGAGGTTCCGACGTTCTGCCGTAATCCCGTGACCAGGTCTTCGACATGGTTAGGTTGTGACATTTATATAAAAAAGCTCCTTTATATATATATTTCTTTAATCTTTAAGCTGCTAGCCTTTATACTTAAAGTTAAAGATTTCTTTTTTAATATCTTTTATTTTAATTTAAAATATAAACCTAAACTTTAATTTTTAAAAGTAAATAATATCTTTACTTTTAAAGTTATTAATTTTAATAACCTTTTATTTAATATTAATAGCAGTAATTTTCTTTTAATTATAATTTAAAGGGATTTAAAAAAAGATTTTATTATTAGTCTTTAAAGTAGTCTTTATTTATTTTTATTTATTTTTATAAACAATAAAAGCTAGCTTATTATTATTTTAAAAGGAAAGTTTATTTTTAATTTTTTATATTAAAAAGTCTTTATTTATATTTATAGCTATAACTATAATTTATATAATGTATTTTAAACTATTAATTAATAAAATGGTTCTTATATTAATTTTATTTAAAGGCTAAAGTTTAATTTACTATTATTTATTATTTTAATAAAGCTTTTTATTAATTGATTAAATAGTTAATAGTTAAATAAAAAAAGAGTTTTTATTTAATTTTTTATAGTTTATAAAGGTATTAAAGAAGGCTTTATTTATTAATATAACTATTAAAAAATAATACTTTTTTTAATATTTAATTAAATAATTATTAATATTTTAAACTATTAAAAGTAATACTTTTTGCCTAGCCTTTTAAATTAAATTAATATCTTCAATTTAAATAAAGATTTTAAATATTATATTTAATTACTTTTTATTTATAAAAGTAAAAGCTTTTATTAGTTTACTTTAAAAAAAAAGCTTTTTTAAATCCTTTTTAAAAAAGAAAAAATTTTAAATTTTAAATTAAGATTAAATTTAAATTTAAAAATATTAATTTTAATATATTTATTATTAATATATTTATTATTAATATAGTATTTTTTAAATATAAATATAAAAACTATAATTTCCTTTTACTTTAAAAGTAAAAAAGTACCTTCTTTTTTAAGTCGCTAAAGTATTGCCTACTTAATAGCAGTAAAGTTTAATTATCTTTAATTTACTTAAAGTCTAATAGCGTTCGCTATCTTTCTTTAAATGCCTAAGAAAGGCGAGAGAGCGTTATTAGGCTTATCTTCTTAATAGCTAGTCAAGAGGTTATAGGATTTTTAGTGAGTAGGCACCTAAAAGGTGGGGTACCTGTAGGTATAGGAGGGAAGCTTGCTATAGGGTCAAGTGCTTGGTTACCAATAATGAGCAATGAGGCATATCGAGGAACCGGCACAGGCGTTACGAGGGTTACATTTGTTGTGTTCCCAATGGGGATGACAATGGCATCAAGATTAGCGCTTGCTGCGATGTAAGGGTCAGACTGCCTAACGTTGGACAAGGATGTTACAACATCATAGTCTGAACTTTTATTCGTGGACATATAAGCGGCAGCCGGGTCGTGAAGTGTCTTGTTATGGAAGATAACTGTGGCATTGATCGGAGGGGCCTGGGCCCAGTTGAAGTGGAAGCCCGTGACCAAAGCGCCCACGTCTTTTTCAGCAAGAGTGACTGTAACGGCGCTCATATTCGCCGCAAAAGCAGGCTGCCATTTTGTAGACGTTGCACCATCTACTGCTGCAATAGGGAATTGCCCAGGCACGGTTTTTTCAGACGATTGTGCTGGCCGACACTGCACGAGGTTGCCGGGAGTCGTGTTCTGGGAGCCGATCTGTCGATTTGGAACGACGACAGAGCCAGTAGTTGGAAGTTGGTAAATAGATGCGTTGCTTTGCATTCCATAGCGAATAGTGATGGACTTATTAGCGAATCTTTGATCCGCGACATCAAGAGATGCAGTGTTTGTGGCCCGACTCAAAGTTGTATGGGTGTAATTGGACCAAGCTGAAATAGGCCAGCCGCGCCAGTAGAAAGTTCGGTACTTCAAGTAGGGGATCTGCGGCGGCAGGTTTGGCTCGATATGGAGGTAGTCGTCGGGAAGCAGACGCAGCCCAAGGTAGCCAAAGAGAACGACCTGGTTGGCACCACCGTGGCCGGTGAGGAATGGGTACGCCGGATGAGTGCCTCCATTGATAGTAGCATTGTCAACTAGTTGCTCGGATAACTGATAGAATGGTGCGCGTGCGTACGGCTTGTACGAATATTGAGCGTATGTGTATGCCGAGCAACCAGAGGGAGACATCTCATTGGCAACGATGGAGAAGAACGCCCAGGTCATGGCAGGTCCGTCCGACGACTGCTTATTTGCATACTGGTTCATTGCGTCAGTAAAATTCGGCTCATCGAGGAATATTTCAACGAGATACTGACGTAGTCCAGGTCATTGAGTGAATCCTGGGCACTGTAGTTGGTGGTGTATGATAGTGGATAAGTGTTCAAAATCACGTCCGCCTGCTTGACCACGGCGCTACCGTTCATTGTTGTGAACTCAAGCGTCACACCATTTTCACGGATAACTAGCACGTTGGAGGCCATTTCAGCCCAGGTTTGATTCTCCCCTAAGCCAAACTGCTGGCGGAAGGTGTTTGCGTGCAACAAGGTCTCCGCAATGAGCGGCATTGTAAAGCCGCCAGCGTCGATATGATTTGCATATTCGTCCTAAGTTTGTTAGTTGTGCAGTGATGAAATCGTAGGTCATTCAGCTTACGGGATCAGTCATGTTGGTCAACGTCCAGGAAGACCCATTGGGCTTGAGCAAGCTTGCATAGAGCTCAGCGATCGAATTGTACACGGGAAAGAGGTTCTCTTTGAAGAACTGTGTGTCACCACTGGTCACCCATTGGTTGATCATGGACAGCCCAATATCTCCGTTCAAATGGTACTCATAATCCCAACAAGGGCCAACAGCAGTGCAATTGCCGAAGCGACCACTGGTCCACGGGAATACAGCAGCTGATTCAGAGAAATGAGTGCCGTTTTGGGAGCTGGTGAAGGCAGTCTTGATGTTTTCCTTGGCTTGAGCATATTTAGCCAGACGATAGTTGGTGATTCGCTGTGCTGACTCCGGGTGAGACGCAACCAGGCCAGGTTGCATCCAGAGGTCAGCGTCCCAGAATATTTGTCCTGAATATGAGTCTGAAGTCAAGCCACCGACAGAGATGCTGTCAACATTGACCGAAGCGCCATTGGTCTTGTTAATGGCATTTCTTCCCACTGTATTCTGCAGAAGATAGTATGTGTTCGTGACCGCGATGATGGCGGAGTCGATAATATATTGATCTGCAGGAAGAGTACCATTTTCGGGGAAGGCATAATGATCGACCGAGTCCTCAGGCATAACGGTTGCCCATTCTGTTAGGTGAGACCGAAGTGACTTGGCATACCCGTTGGTTAATGCAGCGAGTGCAGCTTCTCTGGCAATTTGCTTCGGTTCCGCGAAGGCATCCGAGGAGGCAGCCCCAACATACTTGGTGACTCGCACTGCACGTCCAGCGGAGAACTTCACGGGGACGGCCTGCGCAATTGATGACTCGTTGGCATTCACATAGGGCTTCTCACAAACGAGCCGTCGAGCTGATAAATCCACACCTTGAGAGGCTGTCAGATTGGCGAAGACGTAGGCTGTGACATTCGAGACGCCAATCGGACTAACAGCTGAGAAGATTGCACCGTCTTCCTGGCCAGACTCGACAAAATCTGTGCGCACGGCGGAGTATCCGTCCAGCACGTTGATAATTGTCGCATTGGAATCCGTAGTCGGTATGATTTCCATATCCACCACGGCCTGGTTGACGTACAGCTTGTTGGCGAAGATGCGGTACCTGATCTTATAAGAGTCTTTTTTGGCAGCTGGTGTCCATTTGTATGACCAGCTCAGAACACCAGCTTTGAAGTCATAAGTTGATCTGAAGTGGGAGATGGTCCGATTATCTACCATCGCATCCAGATAATTGCCGTCTCCAAGGTCCAGTATGAGTCCACTCCAGTGTGGGATCCCACTGATGATGCTTTTGTAACCATACTGCGACAGCCATGGGAAGTTGGTTCCATTGGTTGTTGGCTGAGCGTCGAAGAAACCGGCAATGGTTGCGAAGGATTGACGCCTTGAATACAAGGGCCAACCGTTGATCACATCACCAAGCTCAGCATTGTCCAGCTCGAAGAAAGGTCCTACGCTGGCAACATTGATGCCCAGATAGCCATTGGCCACAGAACCGCGGGACTGAAAGCGTCCCTGTTCCAGCTTGGTCGTGGAAAGAAGCCAATTGGCCTCATCCCACGTTACCCCAGGGAACTCCGTTTCATACACATTGTTGCTGGAGTTGGCCCCAGAATGAGGCCCGGCATGCCTGTCCACGCACTTGGTAATGCGATTCTCAATATTGGCGCCATGGACCAAACTGAGGAGTTGCAACAGGAGCGCCAGTGACTGGTTGACCATCGTTAGGCTTCGTCCTCTCTAGGCTGGAGAACGAGGGGGAGGGGCTCACTTCAGACCGCATTTTGCAGCCTCGCAGTCGTTTTGGCACGAGAAAGATGGGCTAATTGATATATATGGGGAAATTCAAGGCACAACACATGAACCATTTCGCGCAGTTTTCCAATTCCCCGAGTGAAGAGAAGTCCAATTTGCGACGGACGTGATGAAGAGGACGAACAAGGGGGCTGGCTATATACAGAATTTATATGCGAATCAGCGAAAAGTCGACACGGACATCCACATCCTGTCTTGTCTCCCAGATCCACCTATGGAAATAACCCAAAGCGCTATAAATGAGTCTCCGCAGCTCAGCAGGGAAACTTGAGGCCGATCAGTAACCAACAACGAGTCGTAGTAGTCTTAGTACGGAGTATTAAATGCTCATTAGTACCCATGCACCCATGCACTAAGTTGGTGGGTGTTGCCGAGGCGGAGCTATGACATCGTGGCAAAGCCACACAGAGAACTGGGGAGCGTTTTAGTCTTGTCCTTCCCCAGTTCTCCCCAGTATAACTCAACTAAAAGTTTACGGAAATGACGGTTAAAGGCTTGAAAGATCGTCGCTGATGACGTGTTTGCCCTGTTTCGAATTTTCCACCTCCCGCCGGTCTCCCATAACAGTTCACCCCACAAGCCACTCCGTCCTCGTATGTAAATAGTGCCTGGATGACGACACTATGCCACTTGATACTGACGGTATGACCTGCACTCTTTATTTTTGTTACGCAAGGAAACCTAAGATAATAAAGAAAACCAATTATGAGCCTTCGTTAGGGTAGACTATCAGATTGAAGGGAGTTGCTATGTTGAAGGGCAACAAAAAAAGCCGTATTTTACGAGGTTTTTACATCAGTAGGACCAGGTTTACACTTCAGATCAAGTTTTTGACCATCACTGAGAGTAATGATGGAAGCGACAGGACCACCGTCAGACGCCCTCTCAACTGATTATATGTATCTGTCTTAACATGCCTCGACTGATCAATCCAATAAAGACGGAGGGGTGGCTCTTAAGAGATTTACCTTGCGCAAGAAGGATGCATCACAGGGCTTCGGCCTTTTATCGGCCTGATTGAGAACCAGAACGCGCGTAGTTGAGAGCGTAAGAAGTTTAGCCCAACTCAACTATCTGTCTAACAAAACTTCAGTGCTAGTGTATGCATTAATTACACTCGGAGATCCTCATCTGTGTCGTCGAACTTATAGGAGCTGAACTTCCTAGCAGGCACACCCTTCTCAAACATAATATCCAACTCTTCATACGTCCTGTCCTTCGTTTCTGGCTAAGATCACGAATTGTTAGCTTAGTCTCCAATATCCGAGGGTTGCGATATACTCACCAGTCTAAAAATACACCAGATGAGAGAAAAGATGGAGATGCCACCATACAAGAACTCAATCTTCGCTCCGATGCCCGCCGCACCAGGGTTAAGCAGATATGGTCCGATGACCGACGTTACTAGTCCTGTAAGTGCACTGAAGATTGTGGCAATAGCAATCGTCTTGGATCTCAGTTTCGTGGATGGTGTCTCGCAGACAACAACATAAGTGAGTGGACCGAGTGTCATCTGCCAGACGAACTGCAGCACTATGAGTAGGGTAGCCTGTGCCCAACGATAGCTGGGGTTGGTCTGGTAGTCTTGTGCGAAGCACAATAAGGCGACAGTGAAGAGGACAGAGACCATGAAACCGAGGCCAACAATGTACGCAGGGCGGCGACCAAGGTAGATGAGCGGAATGGCGGATAGGAGAGTACCAAGAAAGCCAACTCCATTAAGGCCAACTCCCATATCGAAGGATTGCACGCTGTCAAGGCCGATCTGCTCAAAGAAATACGTCGCAAAGCCAACAGGGTTGCCGCTAAAGTTCTGGATGACGAACAGCAAGATGCAAATCTCTAAGCGACGCCTGTTTGACCCCTTCCAGCAATCGGTATAACTTGAGCCGACTTCCAGCTCCCGTTCCAACATATCCGTCTTTATCATCATGGCAAGTGTTTCCTTTGTGTTGATGCCGGAGTTACTTTGCACGAGTTTCTTGAGGGAGCGCTCCGCTTCCTCCATCTTGTTGTGCCGAATGAGCCACCATGGCGACTCTGGCGCAAAGTACAAACCTGAGAGCAACAAGACAGGCCAGATCCACTGCAGCGCGAAAGGAATGCGATATGCCCACTCATCGAGGCGGGTGATGAAGCCACGGGTTACACCAGTTTGAATGAACTGCCCCATCACATAGCACAGGTTGATGTAGCCTGTGAGGAAACCACGGAGGCTCAAAGGCAACACTTCGGATGCGTATGTTGCCGCAAGAACGTGGTAGCTGCCCCAAACAATACCACTGAGGTACGAACTTGCCGTCAAGACACCGATCGAACTGGCGAAGAATTGCATGAAGGTCAAAATGGCGGTCATCACAAGGGAGACGGCCAATGTCCATTTGCGGCCGAACTTCTCCAGAGGATACGCGACGAGGTATGCACCAATGATCTGGCCAACTAAACTTCCCATGCTCATGCCGACTTGCCACTGCGGTGGGATTTGGTAGCCTCCGTGGTCCGCGCCATAGTCAAAACCGAAATGCTGCTGGAAGGCGGGCAGCGCGAAGAAGTTGCCGCTGATCTCGATGTCATAGGCGCGCATAATGATGCTGAGAGAGATGAACATTGACCAAAAAACGCCTTTACGGTACAGCTTTAAAGCCTCCCAGGTGCCCAGCCGGTGCTCCTGGGCAGTACCCCGACTAGCCATTGCGGCATTGACCTCGCCGAGCTTGTCGGTGGCTTCTGACTGATACTCAGCCATGTTGCTCGTGACATTTTCGAGCGTGGTTGTTTCCTTCTCCATGATGGTGGATGTTGATGGTTGTGGGTATCAGGAGAGACCTGGGTGTTGATGTCCGGTAAGGTCAACGGCCATTTTCCAGAACGACTGGTAGGTGTTGATGCCATCATGTTTATATATCCCTGGATATGGCACTATTGCCTAGCATCCCGAACAAAAGGGGCAAGGTAGGGGATTCCATGGGGAAACCTCACAGCTCTACGGAGTAGAGGCTAGCAAGATCCTGGGGAAGCGGCAACAGCCACCTGTGGTTAGAATCTTGACTGCATGGAGACGCGGGGAGAGAAATTCCTAGGGTCTAGTGCCACTTCTGTTCTCGCGACGGCGAGTATTGACATGTTAGGGCGTAGATTATTGCCACTAGTAGTCTGGAATCATTGGTTGTCAGAAAAGCATCTTCCAGGCGCCACATCATATTGGGGATGTAAGTTAGTCCGCGCTCAAAGTTTGGGTTTTCACTGATTCTTAGTCTTTCCAGAAATTTGTCCGATCTTTTCTCCGCGCCTTTGTCCATCTGTCCAACGCGTTCTTCATCATGCGAGTTACACCACATGGTCGCCGCTGCATTGTATCGTGGACTGATTGAGGCACTAAGTATCTCATGCCTTTCTTCTAAAGGCTAACTCCAATTGCGTTGTGCTTGGATCCAATTGTTTCGGATCATTTATATTGGCCGACGGCAACGCCGAGGTGATCCGTAATTACTAGCTAAGATTAAATCCCTTTATCAAGATGACTCCTCCGAAAGTAGCAAAACACTCAACTTCTTTCAGGACCTTGAGCGTATTCGAGCAATTCTAGGAACAGCTATTACCCTGCAAACTTCAGAAGGCTTATGATATCTTATCCATAGGTGTTTTATGTCGGCCTGTACTCTGATCAACTGGGGGTTGTTTCGGCAGCGAAAAAAAGCCTCTATTAGTGGTACCAATTTCTTCTCTGCTATTACAGGACTTCCTTCCTTCGGGTAATAAGCCCTTAAAATCCAAATTCAGTTACTGTTCATTAGTAGACTGCAATTCCATTCAATCTTCCTAAACGGGGGGAATTTCTCGGCTCGATATCCGGACTCAGACTACGGAGTACGAAGTACTCCGTATTGATTTGTATTAATATAAGTTCCCCTGCTATTGAAACCCCACCCGCTAATCTGCCGTCGGGATATATCTACCGCCGGCTCATTAAGAAAAAGGATCTTCAAGTGATGCGGAGAAACAGATTGGTTGCGAAATCCCAAGACAGTGACAGTATTCCCGTTGGGCCTTGAGCTCTTAGTGAAATCGTCAACACTAGAAATAATTTCAACAGAAAACTAATCCTAGAGCGAGCCATTGGCGACTAGTCGAGAAGCGAAGACGCGAATATCCGACAAGAAGGCAATCTAACCGGCACATTCATTGGTCGAGGAAGAAGGCATAATTCACTCCAATCATCACCTCAAGCTCACATGTTTGAGTAACGGTGGTGGTTCACCAAATCGGCAGTACTATCAGCAGTTCAACCGCTAATCCACCACAGCCAGAAGAGAATACCTTCTCCGAATCGGCCTAGAGATTGTTGCTTTACGATATGGAGCGAAAAGCGACCGGCGAGCACCGCCTTCATTACACCACCCCTTCTACAACTTTCCCCACCAGTCTGCCCCTGGGGAACGGCCGCCTCGCCGCTTCGGTTCTCTCTTCGCCTGCCCAAGAAACCTTCATTTTGAACGAAGTCACTTTCTGGTCCGGAGCGCCGCATGTCGCAGGCTCCGGACTAGTCTCACAAGCCTCTGACCCCAAGGCCGAACTGCGGGAAACACAGCGCTGTTTTCTTGCTGGTGACTTGGCCCAAGGGAAGAAGAGGTCGCAGAATTACCTCAGGAGTAATAAGCTCAATTTTGGCACGAACTTGGGAGTAGGAAGACTTGACGTTACTGTGGTTGACCATGGAGATGGCAGAGACGTGCGTGGGTTCGAGAGAGAGCTACGGCTCGATGAGGCTATAGCCGTGACGACGTACGAGAAAAATGGGCACTGGTTCCGGAGAACTAGTTTTGTGAGCTGTGCACACCAGGTGCTTGTGATGAACTTTGAGAGCAGCGATCTGGAAGATCTCAAGGTCATCGTCAGCGTGTGGGGCGAAAATGAGGCATTTGCTGCTAGGGCTCATCACGGGAGACTGGAATTTGATGCACAAGCGCTCGAAACAGTGCATAGTGATGGAACTTGCGGTATCAGGGGCCATGGAGTGGTTGCTGCCCAAGTGGATGAAGGCAACGTCGAAAGTAGGGATGGAAAGCTTGTCGTCACGGGAAAGAAGAGGGTCACACTTTTGCTGGCCTTCAATACCGACTTTGAACAGAGTGGCGATGCTTGGAGAGCGCAATCATCGCGGCAAATTGACGAAGCTTTGAGACTCTCTGTCGCTGATCTCCTCGCGACACATCTGGCCGACTACCAACCTCTCTATCGCCGGACAAGCATCACTCTCGGTCTCAGTTCGGATTCTACAACAAGTCTGCCTACAGATCAGCGTCGCCAGAAATTTGAGCCTTCTGGATACGCAGACTTGGGTCTGTTCGCTCTCTACTTTCACTATGCCCGGTATCTTACTATCGCCGGCACACGAGCCAACTCTCCCTTGCCGCTACATCTACAGGGCTTGTGGAACGACGGAGAGGCATGTCGAATGGGATGGAGTTGTGATTACCACCTCGATGTGAACACTCAGATGAATTACTTCTCCATGCTTCCCAGCGCGCTACATGAGCTCATGCAACCCCTCATCTCGTATCTTACATCTCTCGCCAAAGCTGGTAAAGATGCTGCACGAGTCTGCTACGGCTGCAATGGTTGGGTCGCCCATGTCTTCAGTAACATATGGGGCTTCGCAGACCCCGGATGGGAGGTGGACTACGGACTCAATGTAACGGGCGGGTTGTGGATGGCGAGTCATCTGATCGAACTGTACGAGTACACGCTTGACGAGACCCTTCTGGCACAAACAGCATACCCTATCTTGAAGGGAGCGGCAGAATTCTTCCTGGATTACATGATCAAGGATCCGGAGACCGGCTGGCTGCTCACAGGCCCGTCTGTCAGCCCCGAAAACAGCTTCTTCGTGGTTGGCAAGGAAGGAAAGAAGGAGGAGCATCATGCGTGTCTGTCGCCCACGCTTGATGTCTTGCTTCTGCGTGACCTCTTTGCCTTCTGTCTGCACGCAGCAAAACGCCTCAATATTGACTCTACTTTCGCTGAGCGAGTACAAGCTGCACAGGCACAATTGCCGCCATTCCAAATTGGCAAATACGGGCAGCTTCAAGAGTGGCTACATGACTATGAAGAGGCGCAGCCATTCCACCGCCATCTCTCGCATACCATGGCACTCTGCAGGTCGGCCCTGGTGTCTATGCGACATCAGCCGGAGCTGGCAAAGGCCGTGGACGCGGTACTCGAGCGAAGGCAAGCTCACGATGACTTAGAGGATATTGAGTTTACAGCGGCCTTATTTGGTATGAACTACGCGCGTTTGGGTGATGCAGAGAAGGCCGTGGCCCAAATCGGTCATCTGGTGGGTGAGCTCAGTTTCGACAATCTGCTTAGTTACAGCAAGCCTGGTGTAGGTGGCGCGGAGTGCGATATATTCGTTATTGATGGTAATTATGGTGGTGCAGCGGCCATCATGGAGATGCTGGTGCGTTCGCTCATACCGGACCTTGGGGGAGTTGTTGAGGTGGACTTGCTCCCATCTCTGCCAGCGGCGTGGTCCGAGGGAACGGCCAAAGGCCTGCGGATCAGAGGCAACATTGAGATTGATTTGCAATGGTCTGATGGGAAACTTGATAGGGCGATATTCAAGTCATATTCAGCCGGGTCTATGGTGGTATATTACGACGAGCACTGCTACAAGGCATCATACAAGGCAAATGAGATAATCGAGCTGGGGCCTTCTCTAAAGATGGTTAAGTAATAATATCACATAATACTGGGTGATTGTGTATTTAGCAGTGTGGATCATCTAATGCCCGCCGGCTATTCCAGATCAAATTCTGTGTCTGTTCTGTGCAGCTCTCAGATATTATTGTGGACGGGCGGAACGAGACCTTGCCTCCCTGATATATTCCCTTTCAGATACTACAGGTTCAAGATCCTTCTGCCTTTTCCTACATTAACACTGCCAAAAGTGGCTACAATCAGACATAGCAACGCGCATCGTGTTAGTTGGAGCTATATCCCCACCGGGTGGTACGACATCACGCAAGGGAAACATAATGGAGAGGCTTATTAATCCATATATCACACCAATTGTAGGTGCTGACATATTTGATCGTGAGCGAAGCGTTGAGAAGGTCAGGGACCGACATCTACATAGATATGACTACCTAAAAGGTCCAGCTCATTCAACACCCAAGACTATCTTGATACAACAGCATACCAAATTAGCCCCAGTACTGCCCCCATTACAATTGCGATCGGAGGACTGACACCAAACCAGTAACCCCCAACATAGCTCGTGGCCGTTACAACCACCCACCACGGATCCAACGCAAGGCTCGTACCTTGTTGGAATTCCTGGTCTATATATCCAGTTTGCCAGATGCGGTAGACCGCAGTATAGATAAGCCCGATCGCAGCAGCATTAACACCTCTAAGGAAGGACTTGACCCACCTAAGACCGCGAACTGCACCCCAAATTCCCATTGTGCCATGGACCGTAATAAGACCAGGGACAAAAATGCCAATAAACCCTAATGTAGCCCCAGCAGCAGAGTTGTATCCCCCGTTTATTGCTGTCAGGGTACCGAGGTATACTGCAAAATTGAAATTTGGCCCCGGGAAGCTCTGTTGAATAGCCAACCCTATCAGAAAATCCCGAGTGCTCACCCAATTCTCTGCCACGACATATTCGCGTAGAAGTGGGATCACAACCGGTCCACCACCAAAAATAATTGTGCCAGCAAGGTACATGTTCGAAAAGAAACTAAATAGGAGCAGCTTTGTTTGCAAGGTGCTACGCAGAACCATAATGACAACGAAGGTTAGAAGAAAGAACGCAAGAATTCCAAGACCAAACTGCCATGAGAACTCGAGTTTGCGCTCCGGTGGGACGATTCGTGGTTCGGTTCCAGAGAGAGGAAGCGGTAGTTGATCGTTTTCCCTCTCCGGAGTATTCAGGTTCCCGGTTCCGATATCCCTGGCTGATTCCGAGATAGTATGCAAATTGGCCTCTCCAGCTTCTGATTCCCTCTTGCGACTATACAGTCTCCTGGTGGACTTCAATACAAGTGCCACCCTTCGGACGGGTCCGTGGAGCCAGCGCAGATCGTAAACTACAGCAGCGAGTCCGGCAAGGAACATAAGAAGCGGCAAGTACCAGAGAGCGTTGAATAACATGCCGGCTGTAGCGCCGAGGAACACAAGAATGAGTGTTAGCCTATCCGTAATGGCCTTCTCTGATAGCTGTACGGCAGCAAGGGTGATCACGCCAACAGTGGAGGCATTAAGACCTGATAGGAGTGCGTAGGCTGGCCGAGGAAGTGACGATCCAATATGTGATACTCCAAGGGATAGACCATACATCCCTATAGCTCCAGGCAAGCTATCCAAAATCAGTCAGTAAACACCAGATGCTGATTTGAGTACCTCGCTTGAATGGGCTTTACCTCCATATCAAAAAACCAAGCGCAGCCGGTAGAGAGCCATCATGAATTAAATTAATACAATAATGCATTTTGGTGCTGGCAGGGCTAGAGAAGGCCTGACACACACTGAAGATTTCTTGATACTGTGTATCACTTAGCATTTTCTGGCCACGGCCACCCTACGACTGAGTTCATACCACCTGCTCATCTATCCATTGGAGCTTTGTTACAAACTTGTCATGAAACTGCATGCAGGCGATTAGCATAGCACTTTCTTGCAGGTCGCATAATGGTAGAAAACGAATATCAGTATGCCATCTGTTGCCTTACAATCTTGAAATGAACTGGGGGCCCTCCGAAGGAAGTGAAACCGAGATGGTAGTTTTGCCGAATGGTGTTCCAGAATTTGCCGTGGGGCCTATCGGCTTCCTGCCTTCCCTGTTGGTGTGCCATTAGGCGATTAGATCAAGACAACAATGATATCCGTCTTGCGCTTCATGACTTCTAGTGGGTGTCTCTGTCTCTATATAAATATGACTGATCTTCTTGGCATGACAAGGATGTCATGCTTACCAGCTGGGACGTGCCACCCAATCGTATCTCGGCTTAACGTCACGTGTATTTGCATTAGCTGTCGTTTTTGTTGTTGCGGGAAAGAGTCACACCGAGATCATTCGAACGAGGATAATCGCACAGAGTGGCACGTCATTCCGGCGGCTTAATTGTATAATAACTGGTATTCTAATACTGTTTAGTCTAGCCAATAGAATCCATGGGGCATGTCGTCGCTGCGTTAAAAGGTAGCCAAAAAAGTGGTCTGTCAAAGCATCATCCTTGACAGGGACACATCTAATTACGGTATTAGCAGTTCATGATATCTGCGACCCCGCCGGCTGAATGACTGGGCCGACCCCTGCAAATTAAAGGGTCAGAACACCAGAGTAGTTTTGTTTCTACCCTGTACGTTGCATCAGTTTATAAGGGCACATGGAGAGAGTTCAGCCTGCTAGAGGTGTCTTCAAGCTCATTGGTGATCTAAACATGGTAACACCACTCTCGTGAGACCTATGGCATGTTGGTTAGTAGCAAAACTTTGCCGTAGTGAACCACTTAATGGCAAGATGGCGTTAGTACTTGGATTAAGCAGAGCAACCAGAGAATTATGTTTTGTATAACAATCATGCCGACTGAGCCAAGTCCGAATGGAATGTAGGTAGATGTCGATGCACTTTCCGACTTGTGGATGGCCACTGACCTCATTCTTTTTTTGCCCTATTATCTGATCTAAGGACTGCTCACTATTATCGTACGGTCGTTGAAGACATTAGGGCTTTCTGAAGAAAGAGGTTGACAGAAATATGACGGGAACACACCCATACTGGTCTCTGCTGTTTGTGAGCCGAATAGTACGATGTTATACAGAGGTCCAACGGGTAGATTTTTCACCTTTGTGTAATCCTAACAAGCACTCCAGCCGACAAGCCCTCCGCCGAGAGCTTCCACATCGCTTAGTTGTGGAGCTGTGAGCGTCAGTTTTGTCCGCCCCACTGGTGATGCCCACCTTAGTTTTGGCCTGGGTTTGCCGTGTTGCTGACGAGGCTGACAAAATCTCCGTTCACGGTTAAGAACTCTGCATAAGCACCTTGTTCTGCGATCTTCCTGTCTTTAAATGGCGTTATCAGGCAGAACAGATACCGAGTTGCTGATTAAATTCTTGTTCTTCCTTCAAGGAGGCAGGCCACGATGTCCGAACAAATTTTTGATCAAACGTCGTCCGACATGTTGGTCCATGGCTTCAAAAGCGTCATTCAAGTGGTGAATGTCTGTCCTGGAGTACACACCCCTGGCTGGCGACAACTAAGCTTTCTGTCTCCCGCTCAATGAGGCGTGTCTATCCCTAACCCCCCTATTTGGTTTCCGTTTGGTAGCAGAGAAAAATTGGTCGAGTAAAGTACACGCCTTCAATAAATTGAACCCGGCATCTTGTTTCGCATCTGCTGCCTTTGCAGACTTTGATGACCAAGAGGGACGCGACAAGAAGAACATCAGCCCATAACATTGGCACTGTTAACCTTGCACCATAAAGGTGGTCGCACAAGCTTGGTCCAATATTTCTGCCCTTTGCTGCTCTGTCTCCATATGTTCGCCTGTTGACAAGTACCCACACGGTGGATGCTCCCAGACAGCCGCAAAAAATACTAGCACTTCAAAAAGACATGGCATTGAGTTGTGTCTAAGGGAGTTTCATGGACCCCAAACCTACAACACAATGGCTGCTGGTATAATGCTGTGTCTCCCAAATCACTTATACCCTGGCCTACTTGGAAGGCTGAATGTGCGCTGGGAGAGGGCTCCATTGGCAATAGTATAGTTTTTAAGGGGTAACAATGTTGGTAATCACGACAACTCCGACAGCGATTACGCGTCGAGTGTTATTTTCTGGTGGCAGTAGGTAATATGTCCCGTACCGCCACTTCCAGAGCTCCGATTCCACTGGAGCAGTCGAACAGTTTTAATCATGTCCTTGTATTCTAGAACGCGGGGGAAATATCGCCTCCAGGGGAGCCCCAGTCTGGTCAAGCACTGCCGCCGCCGCCAGATTCTCCCGCGAAGGAGCCTTTATCCCCGATCTTGAACCTCTAGATCGGAGACTTTTTAGCAGGGGGCAAGCACCAGCCCACATCGAACTTCGCAATGCCGCAAGTCAGGAAGGCAAGGCTTGGGAGGCCGACAAACAGGCTTCATTCGATCTGTGTCTTGGTTGGTTTGGCTTGGACAGGAGCTCGGAAAAAGGCAATCCAAGGCTTGGGTCTTCGGGAATTAAAAGCCGCTATTGAAACTTGAGGTTCTTACATGATGAAAACACGTCAAAGGCGATCAAAAGAACTGATACTCCTTTGGTTAAGCGCGGTGAAGGATATTTCCGCTGTCAACCGCACCCTTGTTTTTAGGATCCACATGCATACGTACATGCATACGTCAGGAACGTCGTCATGAATTCCCCAACAGTAATCAAACATCCTCCTATCCAAGGAGGAAGGGCCGGGCCGACAGGAGTAGACCAGCCAGAATCATCTGCTTGTAGCCTTATTTTAGATCTCGTATTCAAAAATTTCGGGTCATGTTGAAATCCATCGCCCTACCATCTAGCCTCTTGATTCTTCTTAATAATTCATCCATGGGTGCTGAGCATGACCTACTTCAGTTTATCCCCGCCCAATAAAGATCGGGCACATCCGATAGAGACATGTCCATTGGTGGGATTCCTCTAGATGGGGCACTGCTGACGTTTCCCTCTCCACTACTCCGCACCACTCTCAGACTAGGCAGACACCATCTTTCTTGAAATATTACCTTGACAAGCTAGAGCTCATAAAACGGCGTGGAGGATCCGAGGTTAAAAGGTGGTGCTTCCCAACAATACGGAGTGCTATTTAGCTATCAGTAGTTTCTTCGGACTTTAGTGCTACTCAGAGCAAGCAAAACGACTAGCCTGCTGGTCATTGAAAATGCCCCATGACCGGAAGTATGCTCTGTTTGAATGCCTAATTCCCATTCATACTCTTCAGGTTTCCTGCATCGTATGACGGGCACAGAGTAGCCGCCGACAACCACCAATGAATCTTATACTATTTGTTGGCTAGTCGCCAAAGAAGCTGTGGGAGAGAAGGATTCCGAATCCATCATAACATTTACCCCCCCCCCTTTAATCGCCCCGTTCTTTTTCTGTGCTTGGTTCGTTACGCTCGCAAACGGCCCAGGGCCATGTCGAGGCCATCATGGCGCTCTTCCCAAAGTCCGCAGATACGTCGCGAATAGGGAAGTTTATTCTCAACAAACGACTAATTCGCCTCGTCATCAGCATATGGGCTTTCTTCTTCGTCGTTTTCTTCCTCCTACGGCGCCGCCAATATCGTGCTCGTGATTTGCCCGTGCTGGGCTACAATGAGACTGGCGAATACTATTCTTACACGACCTTTAGCGACTACTATCCCGTGTCCATCAACCCCGCTGGCAAGTCTACCGAAGACCTCTGCGCAACGTTTCCCAAGCATCTGCTGGACCTTGTACAGCCAGTCTTGAAGATGGGCCACACCGAGGATCGCGCCAAAATCGAAGCGCAGCTTGACAGTGTCAGTGCGTGTTTTCGGCCTAATGAGTTGCTTATATTTTCTGATCTTGATGAAAGAATTGGTAATCATACTGTCATCGATATTCTTGCTCATCTCCCTGGCAAATACTATAACCGATGGTATAATCCCGACATAAAGCACTACCTATTACAAAAAGAACTCAATAAAAGCGGCTTGTTACATAAAGACGAGAAGGCGAAAAAGCGCATCAAGGGCTGGGTCATTGATAGATTCAAATTCTTACCGCAGATAGAGCGTGCCTGGCACCTAAGGCCAGATAGGCCGTTCTACTTTTTCTATGAAACAGATACGTACGTTCGTTTACCTTGCCACCCCAGGGGATGACCGGTCGATATTGCGCCATATGAATTGACTCATTGACCATATCATTTTGCAGTTACGTCGTTTGGGACAACGTATTCAGATTCCTATCAACGTTTGACCCCGATACACCTGCATATATGGGCTCACCATCGCCTGGACGCCACGACAAAGACCGTGACATCAAGACCTGGTTTGCCAACGGTGGCCCAGGATACATTCTTAGCCGCGGAGCAATGAAGGCTCTCCTCTATGGCGACGCATCCTCTAACAATAAAACCAGCCAACCAACCATTACCGAGAAATGGTTCTCCTTGCTTACAGACGAATGTTGCGGTGATAGCGTTCTCGGATGGGCCCTTTGGAACGCCAATGTGGCATTGCAAGGATATTGGCCTATGTTTAACCCTCACCCATTGCATGGAATTCCATTTAGTCATCGTTACTGGTGTCAACCAGTCTTGACGCTTCATAAAACATCACCAAAGGATATGGTTGATGCTTGGAGATGGGAGTTTGAGCAAAGGAAAAGCAAGGTATGTTCCTTTTGATGCGCTATGTGTTGTCTCACTTATGGTTCTAATTCCATTTCGATAGCGCCCAATGCTTTACTCGGACTATTGGAACTTCCACCATCCTGGTAACCCTGGAGTTCTGGACGACTGGGATAATGGTGACTGGGATAGCTGGGTTCCTGATCCAGAAGAAGTAATTGACTCATTTGAGACGTGCCAGGAGGCATGTAAAAGGGATGATGGCTGTGTTCAGTGGAACTGGAGGGGGAGAGATGAGAAAAAGTGCATCCTCATGCGCTCCATCAGATATGGCACCGCACGAGAGCCAGAAAAGAAGAAAGGCAAGTGGGTAGACTACAAGGCTGGTTGGCTTGAGGACAGGATTGAGAAGTGGCGCAACGAGACGCAATGTCAGGTCGTTGAATGGGTCGGACCAAGTATTCGACGAATATTTTAAATATAAAAAAGAAATAAAAAACCAGTTCTTGTCAACGGCATGTGTTGGGTGTTAAAATCGGATTAAACGTACCACACTTCGTGTTCTTGGGCCATTTCCTCTGGAAATTTGACTAAACTAGTATTCGTACGGAGTACAAATTTCAGCATTAAAAGAGAGTGAAGTTCTTGCGGAAGACAAGCCCTTGGACTTTGTCGATGTCTTAATCCCGTCTAATTCGTTGTCTCTTGCACAGATTACAAGTTTTGAAACCGCCAAGTGACCCAGGTTGACTAGCTTTTTTTTTATAAGAGCCGTGATCCGATATTCACGGCCATTGGACAAGGTTAATGGGCGCCGTCTTCTCGTCAACTCTGGACTGGACTCACTAATCTGTAACATGGCTGCCAGTCTCCCAATAAGCTTTCCTTCGAGTGCTAGGGCCGCTTTTTCTATCGCAGTACTCCGTAGTACTACTCAAATAGGGCAGTGCGAAGCGAGGATTACCGAGTCATGATGGTCAACCGGGCTTATTAGCTGTGGGGCATTTCATGCGCGAGAGACAGCGAATCTCGGTTAGCATCATGTTTTGTTACTAGTATTATTAGTCCATACGAAGTAGATACAAGTCTACGGATTCTTTGGCTCTCGGCGTGTCAGCACGACAACGTCTGGCACTGTAATATAATTACTACGAGTAATACTCGTACTCGTACATGGCGCTGGCTTGGCAAGGACTACTCCATAAGCTGGGTAGTATTACGGAGTACTATCTTCTATTTCCGCTGCGCTTGACTTCATACTGTTTGCTGAAAAACACCACAATAAATCCACAGACTCGGGGCATCGCGTATTTGGGTCCAGAACTGAAGTTAGGCGTTAAAGGTCGGACACAACCTTTTCTACAGGTCGCTGTGGTTTATTGTGAATACGAACGCCTTCAGAATGGAAAAAACCGATGAAACAAGGGATTTTTTTTCCGTGCCGAGAAGGAGAATGAATGCACACTTCTTCGTGCGCCTCTAAAGTTGCCATTTGACAACGAGCAAACAGCCCTGTCCTCTGTGGCGCAATTGGCTAGCGCGTCGTAAGTTTCCGCAGCAAGTTTCTGTCTTTGTAATAAGCATGATACTAATGAACAACATAGTGACTGTTAATCAGGAGGTTGGAAGTTCGAGCCTTCTCGGAGGAGATCTAAAGATCTATTAACTCTCTTTTTGATTGACTTTAATTTTTAGATTTTTTAATATGTACGGCAATACGGAGTACTGTCTTACTCAATCTACCTGCTTCCCGTAAATTAGTGGTGCAATAGTACCACAAACAGTGCGCTAAAGGAGCACCTCAGCGTTCTCAAGCTACTCCGTACATCTTACCACAATATGCAAATTCCCAGACACAGCATATATACCATAATAATCGCGAGCATACGCGATACTATTCTAATATTGTATAATTTATCATAATCGAACACAAAGCAAACCAACATAAAGACCAGCTCAGACAATAGTCGCCATAGCGTAACCTTGGCTGAGCCGGAAGTATCGTTAACGCGGACCTGTAAATCCGGGCCTAAAACTGCTGGCAAGGGCAGTCACATCTACTGGTGACAGGGAGGTACTTTTAAACGAGGTAGATGGAGAGCTACTTCGTATACCGGCACTGAAAACGTTAATATAATCCCACGATCTGAGGATCAAGCATGCTTGTAATGGTGATTCCTTCATGTACTCTCTCGACAGCTAGTGGTCAATGGTGTTGACCAATAAGATGTAAAATGTAAATATTACGTATATATTTTGGGATATAGGGCGCAGCTCCTTAGGTAGAAAGATAGCTGCCTAACGATCACCCGGCATCCTACGGTCAAAATATTTGATCCTCAAGGACAATGGTTCTTATAATTTTAACTTCCTTTTCACATATTATACCGACACGTCCTCAGCAACGAGGAGTCGAGTGATATCCAATATGTCGACGGGACTTCAAGTTGACATCGAGACCACAAATTGCCTTTCCCATTTGCTTGATCAGCAGAGAAGCGATATCGTTGAGGTGGCTGCGCAGATCAACGACCTGGTTCCAAGTGTGAGAGTGTTATCGCAACTGCTCTCCTTACAATCAGTTATTAGTACAGCCTCATCCTTGCCTGTCGTTGAGCACAGCATCCAGAACAAGCAGATTGGATATAGGAAGATTGGATTTGGACAATGTGGGCTGATTTTCGAGAGACCTGGGCATGATTTCGTGGTAAAAGTGTCACGGCCATTCTTTGAGGAGGCACTCTGGAACGATTTCTTGTCACATCTCAGGGTCTACAAAGCTTTTGCGCAGCAGAAGGTTCAACCGGAATGCCGGGTCCCGCTGCTCTTCTCATATATCCCTCGGACTAATGTCGACTGGTGGAATGCGAACAAGCCCTACTTCCCGAACAACACAGGCAATTTCCCCTTGCCGGCTATGGCCCTGATCTCGGAGCATATCCTCCCATTATCAAGACCTATCCGAAATGCCCTGATCGACCAGTTCTGCCCGGAGACTTTGAAGGCCAGCGTCAAAGAAAACCCTGCGAATCGCGACTGCCTTGCCCGCATCTACCTTGGTAGGCGTCGTCCAGCCAACTCCCCACCTCCTCCAAATTTTGGCCTCCGAAATTACAACCTTTGTCTCGACCAGATGCTCGACTTGGACCTCCCGGTTGAGGAGTATGCGACCGCAATGGCTGAATCTCTTGCTATTATCCACTGGACAGCTAACGTGGACGGATACGACATCGAGTTTGTACTTGGAAGTGAGACAGATATCACATATACCAAGTATGATACGGACACTCTTTCGCTGCAGAGCGAGGCGCTTGAGAAGATGTACCCACACCCCGACCTTGAGGCCATGATACGTGTCAATTCCCAAACGCGAACAACGCGTATGTGGGTCCTGGACTTCAACCTTTGCAATCGCTGGACGGAAGAGACACTGTTAGCACACTCAGATGAGGTGATCGATCAACTGGTGTTGGCATTCTTCGAGAATGACCCATATTATCCGCTTCCTTTGATGGAGTTGGACGTGGATAAGAAACTCTGGTCTACCTTTCGCATGGAATACTTGCAGAAGTCCGAGGAGATTCTTCTCCTGACACTCAACTATGAAAAGGTTCGAAATCTTCCAGCTAAATTTATAGACGCTTGCATAGCAAGAGAGCGGAAAAAGCTAGCAGAAGGTCTTAGACATGGGCACAGAGACTTGAAGGGATAAAATGAACACACCTACGTGTCAAACCTACCCTTTAGCGATTAGGTGGTTCAGTCTTTGAAAGGGTGGGTGGATATACGTCGGCTTTTTATTTACTGTCGTGAGCCACTTGCGGTCTTGAGATCCAGCAAATGATGCCCTTAACACCCAGCTACATAGGATCTGTATCTTTCTGACTCTAATGAGAAAGCTAGTATTATATAATACAGTTATACTGCAAGATTGGGCACTCATACCCACCCTATAGACCGTCTTTATCGAAGCAACTTTAAAGATCCCAAAGCATAAGGCTGCTCTGTAGATTGTGTAAGGTCTGCTTATCATCGCAACCCTGCGGAGTTTGTATTTCTCTAATTTAACGGTCCATCTTCGTATGCAGGCTTGGCTTATTGATGTTCTTGAGGGTTCAATGTTGTCTACGTTCACCAAGTCACCCCTATATTGCTTCAACATTCACCAGATGTCTGCGGAAAAGCCACAGCACTCCTTCAATTATTGGTGTTTTCTACCTAATTATTCCGACTTCTTAAAGTGATCAAAAGGCAGAATAATTCATGGAGAAATATGTAATACTGCATCTCTGTAGTTAATACTATATCAACTCCTTGGGTATTGATAGCATTTATCAAGGGATTGGTCTATAAGCATCCGAGGTTCGTACGCCCTTGGATTTTAGGATATCTTTGATATCTCGGCCCATGCTGTGATAGCCCCCATCTATGAATCTCATTGACCCAATTTGCCAACTCTCGGACCCCATGCTCCTTTGTACTGTCCACTCCAAATAATCTCTTCGTCTTATAATAATTATACTTCCCAGCCTCATCACAGGTAAGTTAAAGGACCCCAAAAACGAACTTATACCTGAGGAATATCAGTTCATAATGTCAGATATTGGGTATATCATCGTTCAGTCTGATACCAGCTTTCTGGGAGAGTATCGATTGAATAAAGCCAAGGAGTGCGCAGCGCAAGCCTGCACAACTACATCTTAATTTAGGTGATAAGCATCATAAGTCTCTGTCACCATCGCATAATTTATTATCTAGACGCTTAGTAAAGCTAATCATGTATCTATTTAGATGGAGATAAATCCTTGGTTCAACGACCATGGACCTTGAGCAGTACCCAAGCACGGCAGTCTTATTATTACAGAATGACATCAGTTCGCGCTACTGCTGACAAACATCTAAAAGTCACAGTCGCTAGACCTCTATCGGCATCGGGCTAAGATGAACATGACTGCCTATGAGCTACTATAGAGGACATCACAATGTCAGAAACGACTGATTTGCTAACGATGTCCAGTTATTTTAGGGATCAATCTAATTTCTGGGACAACCGACTGGAACCACGACCCAGCTGACATCTCAGTCTATCCTGTAATGAATCGTTGATGTTGTTGCGGGAAAAAATCAGCCTCTAATAATAAACGTCAGCCAACACAATGGTACTGCGCCAGCATTGCAGTTCGGGAGTGACTAATATCTTTAATGAAGAAGCCCTTTTCTGTCATATGAGCTGATGAGTATACGGACTATGAGTGAGACGAGGTTAAACCGTCGGCCTTATTGACTACCGCATTATTCAGGACTAGCTTATGCTCCAAGTCCCGGCTGGTGATGTTGAGATGCGCGACGAAGCACCTCTCAGTGGCGGTCTACTACTGGGCGAAGTACTATGTAACAGCTGCGAAACGCGCCATGAGCTAGAGAGGACTGCATAGTAGCGAATCGCCAAATTCGAATTAGTCGCCGCCGAGCGGCACTGACCACTTATCTGGGATAAAAGAGGTGGTGTTTTTGTTGGTCTTTATAGGAATCTATCCATATTCAGGTTGCAAAGAAAAAACCCCAACTATACCGCCATCATAATTCGATAGGTATGTAATCCAGTTAGGAGGTAAGGATAGAGTACTTCGTACTTTACTTCAAGTTGGGCTCCTAGGATTCATTCCGTCCTGTAACAAGGACAGGAACTATTTCAGCTAATCACAACACCAAAAATATCTTAGATATAAGAGAGTCAAAATGATCCAGCCACGCGCAAATTGCCCCTATGACTCTAGGCTTAGATGAGCTCTCAATCTAGTAAAGAGAATAGGTCATAGCCCCTTTATTTTATTAACCTTTTTTTTATATCTTTAACACTAAAGCACTTTGCTGCCTGTCCTATGTAGGTATCACTTCGAGATATGCAGTACATACTTCACAGTCTGTCTGATTCTGAACTCTTACTCCAAAACAATATCCATACCCCTAAGCTACTCCTCAACTATTACCCAACTAAATACAAATTTCCCTGGCAATGCCGAGACAGATGGTGATTGGTATATCGGCACTGACTTTATTGGCCAAATGGATCGGACAGCCTCGGTAGTAAGAACTGTCACAAAAGGCGGCCTGCCACACGAGATTAAACTGGCTGTTGATCGACTGGGATATTATCGCGTAAAGCGGATCGTATAGTCAGTAATTCATTTCACCATGCGGGCCGAAAGGCACCTGAATTCCATCTCTGTTCATCTCTCCTGATGATGTCTCCCCAGCCATGCCCTCTATCTCTGATAGTTTCCTCGCCAGCCACTTTATAGTGTATCCGGAACGCGTCGCATTCCTCTGTTCCACATCGAAACTTCCTTCGTTTCAACCTCAACAAAGTTCTCAACCTAGTCCACACTGTCCGGCAGATGTCGTTACCTCAAGGCAGCGCAGTCGCCTTTTCGGGCGGAAACTCGATCAAAGGTTTTAGTGCTACCGTCGTAATCAAGCGGACTCGAAATCCCTTGGAACTGAAAAGGCTTTGGTTGAGTTCTGACAAAAGCGCATCGGTGTGGCTCTTGCTCATAATCCTTGTACTGCCCATGGCTGTGAGCTTAATAACAGTTGGGATAACTTGAGCCTAATGATGTGGTACCATTCCGATGAATCGTCCAGCAAATATCCAGCACTTTATGCGGCGGGGATACCGTGGCAACCACGTTCAGAGAGTCGATAGAGTTAACAATTTCCCTCTCCGATACCCCATACTGCTGCAGTACTGGCACGCCTACCTTCAATAATGGAACGGCTCTTCCATCGCTCATTTAGGGAATGGGAATTGGCAAAATACTCGAATATCAATATGCAGATTCGAGGTTTCAAGATCAGTTATATTGTTGTTTTATCTTTGCAATTAATATACTATGGTTAAAGGCTGTGAATCTTCTTGAGACAACAGGATATAATACTTGTCAGGATCCTAAAGGGGAAACACCACTAGTGGCCAGGGCCCCTAGTCCATATTATGTAACTAGAAAGGGATATCCTAGGCATCTGCTCCCTGACTCTTAAGCCCTGTCTGCGGTGTGGCTTGGACCCTTCCCACACCCTTTCACTTTCCTTGTAATAGTACTCCGTACCCGTATCTCTGACAATACTATACTAGGATACTAAGCCATTGATAAGATAGTTATCTTGGTATTTTATGTCATGGCTTAACAATATATTTTAAATACACAAGTAAGAGTTTAATACTATATTTAGTATTATAATACTTATATAAAAATAATATTCTTTCTATACTTCTCTTATATCATAGATCAATACTTTATATATATATATATATTGTATATTTTATTCATATACACCACTTAATCTATCTTTTCCCCTTAACCTTTAGATTTTACTAAATCTTATACATGTGGTCTAAGTCACAATAGGCTTAGCCAGGCTTCTAGTTCTAGTTGAAGTGCTATTCCATTGTATATAAACACTGTCACCTTAATCTTTACAGACATAGCTGATCAATACACTACAGGCATTGACCAGCAGAAAGCAACATTGCATTACCTTTATCTATTACTACTAAAATGGAGCGAATTGATACCCATTCTCATGTGCTCACTCCGAGCTTCGTCAAGTACAGCAACCTCTATGGATTCGACAAACCCGACGGCATGCCTGCACTGCCTGTAAGTCAGTCAAAGTTACAATATCGAACTATGCACTGACAAAACAGGACTGGTCAGCTGAATCACACATTGCTTTCATGGACAAACTCGGTATCACAAAGTCCATCCTCAGCGTCACCTCTCCAGGCACACACCTCACTCCTGGAGACGACATCACAGCCCGAAAAATCACCCGCGAGATCAACGGAGAAATCGCCCAAATTCGCGACCTGTACCCTTCTCGCTTTGGGTTTCTCGCCTCCCTTCCCCTTCCCGACGTCGAGGGCTCCATCATAGAAATAGACTACGCGCTCGATAACCTCGGTGCCAATGGTTTCGCGCTAATGACCAACGCTCATGGCTTCTATCTCGGTGACAAGTAGCTGGACCCCGTGTTTGAGAAACTTAATGACAGAAAGGCTGTTGTCTTTATTCACCCGACTACGGGCTGCAACAAGGACCATAGGGCGCCCAAGCCGCTGAATCAATTCCCTTCCCCGATGATAGAATTCTTCTTTGATACTTCTCGCGTGGTCACGAACCTCATTCTCTCTGGCACAGTCGCGCGCTATCCCAACATCACTTACCTTGTATCCCACTGCGGCGCCGTTCTCCCACCTTTACTTGAGCGCTTTACCACCCTCTCAGGCTTTGTCAAAGCGCAGCACCAACTTACTTCTGATGAGGCCAAGGAGCTTTTCAAGACGAGGTTCTACTTTGACCTCGCGGGATTTCATTTCCCTGATCAGATCCACGGATTGATGAGGATATCAGATTCGTCCAGGCTGCTGTATGGTAGTGATTACCCATATACAGCCGAAGCAATGATTTTGCGTCAGGGCAAAGATTTAGATGCTGGGCTCGTGGATTTGTTTGGTGATGAGGAAACAATCAAGCGTGTAAATGCCGGAAACGCAAAGAAGGCGCTCGGGTTGTAAGGTCGGTAGTCGTGCAAGGGCATAGCATATACATACTTGATAGACAGTATATACATAGCCAATCATGAATGGTCAAAATCACATTGTGTAACCCCAGCATTGTATGACTGAGGTTGACGGATAGTTCCACATCACGGCACATTCCTTCGTTCCATCGAACATTCCTTCATTCCATTGAACATTCCTTCATTCCATCGAACATTCCTTCATTCCATCGAACATTCCTTCATTCCCAACTAGCTTGCATTTTCCCACCTAACTTAGGATCACCAAGAGCGTCGAATTCTATCATTTTATGCACCCACAAATAGCCCTCGTACTGTTCATCTGTGATTGATAGAATTCTGTCACTTCACAGGCCATGCCTTGCTGACCCCCTGTGTCTCACCTCATGCCTCTCCCGGTCTTCACATGTGCAAACGCGTCATCTTCTTGATCCCACGCTTTCCGCCCCTCCCCCCCATTATAGCTCTACGGAGTAGTTCTCGCACTCGTACTGCGAAAAAGAAAACCGGGTTAAATTAATTTCTTACGTTTTAGTCTTCTTCCCAAATCTCACACCCCCCGGTCTCTCCACGACAGTTAAGTCCCACAGTTTGTTCCTCTTCGCTAGTGGCGGCGCGGTGTGGGTCCTGTCATACGGACTTGACCAGGGGGGGGGTGAGAACCTTTTATAGCCCGCCGTTCTTTTGTGGGTGTGGGTTTTCCCTGTGGGCCTTGGGGTTATATCGCCTCATCACGCACGTATAATAGCTGCAGTTCTAAGACAGTTGACCAGATGAGAGGCAACCGATGATTTCTCTTTCCGCGGGACATGCGGGTAAGACCGAGGCAAAATGACTCGAGTTAGTGGCTGTAGTTTACGGAGGCTTCGGCTCCGATGGGGAATGACTTGAGGCGAACTAGGATGTTAGTACATGATTCATGTAAAGAGGTGACCTGTGTATCTCTACACCTCTACACGACTGGTTTCTATTATAGTCCTTGAGCGTTTGTAACTCACTCTTGCTGTTAACCATCAATCATATTTAACTACTACATCGTGAAAAAGTAGTGACTAAACCGTCATACTCTCTCGAATTTCGTGTTTCAAGTTTTTTGAACATGATCTCTCCCGAAGCCTGCGTCGATCAAGTTCTAAATGTAATCGCTCACGAGGTCGATATTCCCTTCTCCGACCTCCAAGATGACGAGTCCTCCGAGTTTTCAGAACTTGGTATCGACTCCATTCTTACACCCGTCATCATCACCTGTATCTCGAGGGATCTGGGGATTCGACTACCGGACAATGCTTTTCAGACGTTTCGCACCGTGAGGCAGCTCAGGGAACACATTCTTAGCAATATTACATCATCTTCCTCAATTCAGGTGCCAAGCATAAAGGCCAAAACTGCGAGCATTACAACAACACCAATTACAAACAAGATAAAGACGACACTCTCGGTCCTCATCAGGGGAATACCCTCCAGATCTTCAGAAAACATCTTTCTCCTCCCCGATGGCAGTGGTTCTGCCATGGCCTACGCTCGTCTCCCAACTCCTTCACCGACAACTTGCCTCTACGCCCTCCACTCTCCCTATCTTCAGCAATCCTCAACTTCAGAGACTCTTACCATCCAGTCACTCGCTCTAACTTGGGCCAATGAAATTCAGCGCATTCAACCTCAAGGGCCATATATCCTCGGAGGCTGGTCCGCGGGTGGCTACTACGCCTACGAAATTATGAAGTGTCTCCACGACCGCGGCCAGCTCGTCAGCAAGATGCTCCTTATTGACTCACCCTGTCGCAACACCTTCGAGGCCTTACCCTTAGATGTCATACTATACCTCTCAAAGCGGAAGCTGATGGGTAACTGGGGCACCGACAAGACACCTCAATGGCTCGTTAACCATTTTGAAGCCACCCTCCGAGCCGTAGGCGAATACATTCCTACGAGATCCTATTCAATCCTACCACCTCCGGACGTCTACATCATCTGGGCCGGTAGTGGCCTGCTTCCCCGTGGCGCAGCTTCCCCGGGCCTTGACCTCAGTGTCAAGGTAACACGCTTTCTCCTCCTTGAGCGAGACAATTTTGGCCCCAACGGCTGGGATAGGCTGTTCCCCAGCTCAAGAATTGCGATTGCGACTATGTCGGGCAATCATTTTAACCTGGTGCATCAACCAAACGTGAGTTTACCTTCTGACTGTCTCCAGATTGCGGAACGGAATGTTGACTAGGATGTTTCTTCTAGGTTCAATCACTTGGAAATCTGCTCAGTGATGTATTCTATCACGACTTGGAAGGCTGGGAAAAGTGGTAGACGTATATACTACACTTCGGTCTAAACGGATCGTCTGGAGACTAGTAACGTCCCGATGCATCCATATTCACTCGACTTTGGCATTGTGATTTTGGGGGTTTTATTTTGCAATTACTACTAGCAATGGTCAATTACGGAGTCAGTGGCGTCTCTTTCAGAGACATTGTATTTTGTAGCACTTCAGCGACGTATTGCATTTGTGTTAATATTCGGCTGGTGTGATACATAAGGCGTAATTGCTCGATAGCAATTACGGCGTCGTTTTTGCACGACAGCTGGTGTTGAAGGGACTTGGGTAGGATATACCAATTTGTTACTTTATATAGTGATATATTCAAGATGAGTAGCAAAAAAACACCACTCCAAATTGACTCATAAAATTTACTTGTGATAAATGCAATGTTTACAAGCAGCGTCCCGCGTCACCTCGCCAGACCACCGCATCATCAGTTCCCGTACCCAATGCCTCACGTACAGGCCACAAATGCCACCTCAAACTCTCTTTAGCTATTAATCATGAATCTACTATCAAAGCCTTGGCCAACATAAGTGCTTATCTCAACTGCGTTTTGCCTCTTTACTGTCTCATCCTCTCCACACTGTCTTTAAACTCTTTTATGAGCTCCGCGGCCTACCACCCAAACGATTAGCACACATATCACAATCAACTATGAAACTTGACGTTACTCACAAATGGAACTTGTAGAAAATAATCACTATCAACGTAGACGTGACGAGTTTCTAACCCAGGTATGAGACTTGCCCACTCGGTGTTGAACTGTCCCCTAGCTAGAATCTGTATACTCAATCTAGGACTTGTTGAGTGAGGCAAGGGGCTTGGAAAATAAGTTGTGCACAGTGATGCAATCTTTTGCGCGTGGTCCTGTGAGCCTGAAATTGTAGACAGCCTTCGACCCGAAATTGGCCTAGTGGACGAGCAGTCGAGGAGTAGTAATCCTTTGACCTCCTCGCCCGCTTCTAACAATTGTCTTGCAACTTCAAAGGCAAGGACAGCTCCAGTTGAAAGACCACCCAACATGTATGGCCCACAAGGCTGTTCCCTTTGAATAGCTGCCTTGTAAACGTTTGCCAAACCCACAATGTCAATGTCAATGCGCACCTTCTCGCCAGTGAATGGAGACTCAACACCATACAGTCCGAGGTTTGCGCCCAAGGCAGGGATGTGAATAAACTCAAAAGTAGACCCACTTTCATCTGTGATGATGAAAAATTTATCTCTCGATGAAGATCGGGATCCTTGGTACTGGATCACTCTACAAGAGAGGGTTTGATCCACCCCCATATTGGTATCCTCATGTGGTGGAGCTTTGATCTTTGGTGTCTGAATTTCTACCAGCGAATCACCTTGATCAGAGTATTTGGAAGATATGGGCGTGACCTGCATTGGGGTCGATAATGCGGAGATTGGAAGCGTTGTCTCTACTAGTGGAGTAGTAGGACGTTTGTCTTTAGCACGCTCTAGTTCCGGCTCCTGAAAGGCTTCAAAATCTCCGTCAGGGGTTAAAATAACTTCAAGGGCCCTCCTAGAATCGCCGATTGTCCCGTTCTCCAAGAAGAACGCTGCCGGTAGATCTAGATCAATTTGGCGGGTCACCTTGGCCAGGATAGTAATGGCCATGACAGAGTCAATGCCGAGATCGGCGTATCTTGTGTCATCGGCCATCTCGTCCAAGTTGCAACCACTTTCTGTAGCGATAATGTCAACAACAGATTTGATCACTTCTGCGATATAAGCGCTAGAGACTGCTGATTCGGGCACAGCTAGGAGTCCATCGCTAATGCTGGCTGCTCGTTCTTGTCGTTTAGGTCCTTCCTCTCGAGGATGAGGTTTTGCAACCTGATGTTCGCTAATGACAAGGTTGTGGTTCATTGTTCTATGAACAACCTCGTCAACTTGCAATATCCGATTCCTTTGAGCCATAACTTCTGGTTTTGTCAGCAACTGTTCTCTGGGTGAGTCAGTTTTGGCTAGAATCGCACTCAATGCAATCTTTTTTAGCTTCAAGAATTTGATGCCCAGAGTAGCTTGGACGAGCTCGTTGCCTTGGAAGACGTAGCAATCACCATGTATTAGGTGACTGTTTGGTATCTCTTGCATGCACACATAAGCGGTATAGATGCTTCCAGACTTGAGGTCCTTGATTGAGTGCCACGAATCAAAGCCAGTAGCTAAACAAGCAACATCTTGTGGATACCTCAGACCGGAGTTTACGACAAAACCAGCAAGGTGTATGACGGAGTCTATCCAGTAAGGACTGAGGCGAAACTGCCCAAGGCGAGACATGTCAACCAGTCTGACCGTTCCGATCGCGTCGTGGTAGTCGGCATCCATTATGACTTCTTCTAGGGCCTGGTAAATGGGCGAATAAGACACTACGCCTGAAAAGAGCTGGTAAATGACAGGTTTCATCAATCGATGGGCGTTCCCAGTGGTCGCCGAATCCCGGAGAGAGTTAACTCTCGACATCAGCAGAAACGATTGAGACAAATTCATGTTCCATGAAGCGTTAGTCTCAAAAGCGACTTTACATTTGCCGTGCAGAGTGAGCTTGTCGTCCTTCTTGGAGTGGAACTGGATACTAGCATTGCTGTGATTGACTTCATATGAGGTTGTGACCACAATGGCTGTATCCAGGTTGGCCTCAGTCAGGACGAGAGCCTGGCTCATGTCAACATTCTGAATTGACATGGACGGAACCCTGGCTTGACTATGCAATTGCTTATAGACATAATCAGCAGCTGTAAGAGCCATGTCGTGAAACACTCCCAGAGGACAAATAGTCTGGCCATTAACCACATGTCCCTGAATAGCCGGGAGAAGATAGGTATCTGAAACGTTGGAAGAGAATTCTACGTTGATGGTTTGCCCATCGACAACCTCGTTCTCAACATATTGAAGGGATGTTGTAAGAAACTTGCGCACTTTCTGTGGTGTCATCTCGACCTCTTCATCTGCCTTGATAGCATACGTTGCCTGAACGTAAGGTGTCCAAAAGTCGCGAGTGTCAAATGCGTACAATGGTAGATTCAGCAGCTTTACTGATCTTTTAAACGATTTGTGAAACTCGGACCAGAAGATTGATAAGCCAGATGCATAAGTCTTACTCAAAACTCCAGAGATTGTCTTCCAATTGTTCTCACCGGACTTCAGCACTGGTAGTAATTGAGAGGGAGGAATATCAAGGGTCTGCCGAGCAAGTCCCAAACAGACTGGGGCTGGGCCCATCTCCACCCATAGTGAATTATCACCACAGAGACCCTCAGTTTTGCACGCTTTGAGGGCTTCGACAAAGTTCACCCTCTGGCGCGCTTGAAGTGCGAGATACTCTGGCGAGAAAGTAGACGCCTGTCTCTCCACTCTTCCGGTGAGAGTGGATACGACAGGGACTTCTGGCTTGGAGAAGGCCACTCCTTTCGCGAAATTTTGAAACTCTTTTAGAATTGGTTCGATTTGGCCAGAATGGAAACCATATGGTACGCGGAGAAAAGTAGTCCTTTCGCCTCTTGTCTCCATATGATTCCTTAGCATAGCTAACTCCTCGACCTTTCCGCTTGCAACAGTGATTGACGGTGCATTCACACATGCGACACTGCAGGATTCAAGCCGGAGAGATCCAATTGCTTGTTCCAAATTGTGCTCAGTCAAGTTGGTAACAAGCATTGCGTAGGTTTCTGGCACCAAATGCTTCTCCATAAGCGCCGCTCGACTCCCAACCAGCAACAGAGTATCGCTGACAGACAATACTCCAGCGACGCAGAGCGCCGCATACTCGCCAACACTATGACCGATGACAGCACTTGGTATAATGCCCCAGAGTTTAAATACATGCGCCAATGCTATTTCAAGCGCAACAATAGCAAGCTGGACTTTGGTGCTTGAATAATTCGTAGTGTCAATGGTCGCATCGGAAATGAGATCGATAAAGTACGGTAGTCTAATCATAGTAGCCATTTCTTGATACGAAAGAATTGTCTCTCGGAAGGCCTTGCTTTCTCGAAACAGATCAGCCCCCATCCCTGCATATTGCGATCCTTGGCCGGTAAAGAAAAAAACACAGCTTGATGGCTTTGGCTTTGTCTTGGGCACTTGTGATTGTTTGTTGACATCGTCCCGCAGTTGGCCGATGATATGTCGCAGAGAGTTGGCTGTGTAAGCTAATCGAAGCGGTTCATGAATCCGACGCGCCGTCGTAGTGTAAGCCAGATCGGCAAGTTTTGTATCGGGATTCCTCTCCAAATAGTCCAGTAGTCTTTCGCGGTTCTTCTCCAAAGAGCTTGCTGTACGACCAGATGTAACGATAATGTGCCAGACTCGAACATCTTCCGATTCGGTTGCAAGTAGCGGGGCCTCCTCAATCGCCAAACAGGTGTTGCCTCCCGAGGCATCGAAGCTGCTGACTAACATCTTGATTCTTTTATCACCCTTTGGGCTTGGTCGAAGTGAACTTGACTTTGTGGCAATCTTTACATTCCTGGGTGCCAACGCAGGGAATTTAGGATTTAGTTTGAAAGGCCAACCGGGTTGAGGAGGGATCATGCGTTCTCTTAGCATCATGATTGTCTTGATCAAAGAGGTGACTCCAGCAGCACCCTCACCATGACCAACCGCAGCCTTTACTGCGCCAACAGTTAATGGGTTATCTTTTTTTCGTTGGTTGGCAAACGTGTTAACCACCGAGGCTACTTCTTCAACATCGCCAGCTTGTGTGCCAGTACCATGCATCTCCACATACGCAATCTCATCTGCGTTCAAGCCTGACTGTCGCAGAACCTCCTTGTATGTTGCTTCCTGAGAGAGAGCGCTTGGGTGGGTCATAGATGTTGCTGTCGGGCTGTGCATTCTGGTTGATCCGCTGATGACAGCAAGGATATTGTCGTTATCGGATACTGCGTCCTCCAGTCGCTTTAGGATCACCACACCAGCTCCCTCTGCTCTTGCGTACCCATCGGCATCTTCATGAAAGGTTCTACAGCCATCAGTGGTTGACAACATGCCTGCTCTGCCCAGTCCCGAGAACACAGTAGGCGAGTTGATCACGGAGCAACCGCCAGCTAATGCCATATCGCATTCCCGTGCCAACAATGCTGAGCAGGCGAGACTGACAGCTGTAGCACTTGTGGAGCAGGCAGTATCCAAGGAAAATGCACCACCACTCCAATTGAAGTGATAGTTGAGACGGCCAACCCCAAACGCTCTGCTGAAGCCGGGTACGTAGTAAATGTCAGCGCCCTTCTGATTGAGAATCTCTCGCCATTCATCTGCAGCCTGACCAAAATAGGACGCGATTCGGGTGCTGCCATTTGCCAGGCTGCCCTCTGAGGAATAGCCAGCCGCCTGAAGTGCCTCGTATGCGATCATGAGAATGAGACGGTGGCCAGGATCCATTTGCGTGGCTTCTCGTGGGGATACGTTGAACAAGCGGTGGTCAAACAAGCCTGGGTTATCGAGCCAAGCGCCGTGCCGTGATGCTGTCGAGTTCTTAGTCTCGCCCGTAGCATCGAAGAAGACGTCGATGTCGAATCGACTCTTGGGAACCTATTCGCTATTAGCACTCAGTCACATTTACTTTACTGTTGCACATACCTCTTTGATGTGGCATTTACCAGTAACCAAGTCTTCCCAAAAGCCTTCGACAGTCTCGCTACCGGGAAATCTTCCCGCCATTCCTACAATGGCAATGAGATCCGAACCTCCGCGGGTATTTTCGCTCTGTGTCGATGTCTCAAGCTGGGTAATTTGGTACTCAATTCCGCTGTTCTGCAAAGCCAGCTTCACAGCACCGAGGTGATTGGTGGGTCCCATCACAGAAAGCTTCACGTTCTTCGCATCCAGCGTGCTAACACAAGCATCGATCACGTCAGTGATGTGGAGGACATTGTGCGCAATGTCCTCCAGCGCTTCCCCCAGCAGTTCGCCCAGTGTTAAATGCTTATACTGCTTACATGACCCGGGGGAGAGCATCCGGGCCTTCGTATGGTCAATTGGGTGTTTGAGGAGAGGTGAATTCCCAAGAATCTTTTCAACATCAATTTTTGGTGCATATTTAGAGTGTATTGGGCCTGTGACTTCAGTCCGCATGTGAGATGCATCCCTGATTTCGGGTGACCAGGCTGCTAGGCGTTCTAGAGATGACGGAGGGCCGATCAGCGTAACCCAATCCTTTGCTGCCACTCCGATCGTCACTTTTCTAAATTCCGGAATGACCTATGTGGACTCAGTTCGCCTATCTTCAACGTGATCTTCTGACCCAAACTCACCTGTGACTCATGAAACCTGTCAAGTATATGCTGGACAGTGGTCCTGGAGAGACCTGTGTGTGTTCTCCCCCAGCTTTTCTGTGACTCTTCAACCAGCTTCATTCTCACACTGACCTCATATCCCAGTCTGATCGCTATTGAAAGAACCTCTCTGCCGAATGAAAACAGTTGGCTCGTATCCTGGGCCGCCATGGCCACTACTGCAGGCAGAAGACCACCACATAATGCAATGATGTCTACGGGCTTAAGGGCTGAGCCAAGTATGGTTGGGTCTTGATCCGCATGGCTAGATTCTGGTTAACTGTATCCCAATTGAATACACCTATGAACTCACCATATCAAGTGACCCAGTCTTCCAGCACACGCCAGTGCTGTGGATGCAATGATGTTGTTGCCATTTGATGCATCGTAGTCTTCTGCCATTCCCAGCAGGGAGTCTAACGTCTTATCCCAGCCATGTTCTTGGCGTCCCAGCCGACTGAACTCGAGCTGAATAACGTCCGTCGCCTCTTGTAAAAAGCGTTTTGCTGCAGGCACGAATTTTGAGGTTCGAACAAGGTACTTGACTGCTGTGAGCTTTTCCACTGATTGGTCTCCAAAAAGGAGGATGTGCTTAGAACTCATTATGCAATTGTCATATACAACTGAGGGGGAAGGAAGTGTTTGCAAAAACTGCACAGCAAAAAGCCAAAACTCTATAAAAATATTTAAAGTAGCGATCATGTCAAACGTACACCAAAGTCAGAGCGAGTGCTGTTACCACTTCGAAACAATGGTTACATAAGGCCATGTCAGCATTCCGATTCAGCAGCATGAACCGTAGGTCCGCTTCTCTGGGCTTGAAAGCTTTGACGGAGTTAGAATGACCTGACGTACGGAGCAAAGCCTGCGATAGCCTCGGAGGTCTCTTGAAATGAGGCATAAGAATAATCGGGCCGCCTTGATGCTTAGACAAATTAGCTTCCATTTTGCAACATTGCAACATTAATAGCATGGGGTGGTTAGAGTAAAGATGCAGACACTCCCAAGGGTGCATCGCTTCAAGCCTCATTTCCGTCAGGTGGGTTCCAGAAACAAACCCCGGCAGCATTTTGCGTCTCACCGAACCACGGAATCGGGTTATGGGCGCTAGGTTGACAGATGGTCGGCGAATACACGTAAGCATTTAGACTTGTTCCGTCTCTTTGACCGCCATATCCAGTTATAGTCGTTAGATTGATATATTGTCAGCGAATGGACGTAAGCCTGTAGACTCATTTGATCCCTTTGACCGCTAGATGGGAGCTTGGAAGTCGTCGCCTTCCTTGTAAGCTAGGTAGCTAGTACGCTGTAGATACGAAGGGGGCTTACTCGTAGTAGTAATTGCCCTATACCCCCCCCCCCCTTCTCGGCCACTTTTGTAGATACGAAGGGACCTTAGAAGCAATAGTAGTAGTTGCTCCGTACCCTCTTGTAAGGCCGGTCAGTAGTACTATATACTAGTATAGGTAGGTAGTAGATATGAAGTGGGTTTAGAAGTACGGAGTAGACTACCAGTTGCCCAATAACCCTCTCAGCAAAAAACCAATCCACCCACGTGAGCAGCGGGAAGCAGGCAACAGGTCTCGTTCCCAACGGTATGGCAAGATAACGCTCCATACCACCTAGGTACTCAGCGAACAGTATTTGGCCTCAACTCAATTCGTAGACTATCTACTGCCTCCGAACTGCTTCTGGCTGGAACAGCTGCGCTGGGTTCCGATGTGACGGCGGAGCGGCTCGACCCTGTCATGCAGCAACGTACATACCATGACAAGGTATACACCGCAGCTTGGTAGGATCCCAGCGCTAGTTCCGGATATGGCAGTGAGGCTGCAATAAGATGCAGCCATGTGTCATTGGTTTTACTGTGTCATTAAGCAATCGGAGATGGTAGACATGGTGCAAGGCGTTGACAGATGGTCGGAAAGCATTCTATTCGCCAGCCCCAATTAAACATTTTGAACTAAAAATGAGACTATTTCGGCTGAGCGACAATGATCGACGTTTGCATGACAGCCGCATATGTCTTGATCTCAATAATCTTCAACCCAGCACGGTCGAGCAGGGCAGCCCACTCATCCACCGTGCGTTCTCTGGCACCAAACGTCATCATCATAAGAAGATCCTGGACTGAAGGCCAGATGTGTGCCCCTGTCCTCGGCACAGCAATCTCATCAATCAGGATCTGTGAGTCCGGCGATAGGGCGGGGACAAGGTTGCGAAGAATCTCAACCGCCTTGTCGTCCTCCCAGTTGTGCAGAATTGTGCGAAGGTAGTAATAGCGAGAGCCTAACGACGAATCAGTCTGATAATACTTCATACCATGGTAAAACTTGGAAGAGTGGAGATATGGAAGCAAGAGGGAGAAGTCAAATTCGTTTTGTACTCACCTTTGATCGGTTGCGTTGTAAAGAAATCGTGAGTCATGGCCTCAACGCCCTGAATTGCTGGCGCTGCGTTGATGACCTCTGGCAAATCTTGGAGCACCACTCGTCCCGCGAGCTGCGGGTGTCTTGCTATGATCTGTGCACACTGGTGCCCAATGTTGCCGCCAACGTCGACAAACACGGGACGATCTCCCTTGGTCTCTTCCTCAAACGGCACAGCGCTCACCCAGTCTCCAGCTCGCGGGATGGCCATCAGGCTCTGGAAGTCTTGGATTAGCTGAGGCTGCGAACCCAGACAGTGGTAGAAGATCTGGTTCGTCTTGGCCATGCGGTTGAAGACGCAGGGCGAGCCGATGCGCTCCTGGAACTTGGACTCTTCGAGGTAGGGGGGTAGTTCGTGCAGCATGGGATCAATGACACCATAGTAGACATTCATGCCACCCTCCATGAGGGGATCAGCGAGGGAGACGGTTGCCTTACTGGCAGTGAAGCGGTCTTTGTCGAACTCCTTAATGAAGCGGTTTGCGGCGAGGTAGCGGAGGACGCGGGTAGCTAGACGAGGGTCGGCATGAGTGGGCTTGCAGAGTTGTTCAACAGTCAGGGGCTCAGGGCTTTCGATGAGAGCTTTGAAGATGCCGAGCTGGTAACCAACTTTGATCATGGGAGTCACATTGGCCTGAGACTACGTCAGTGTTATACCGGAGATGAGTATTGGATATGACTTACAGCATTGGCGAGGCGCATCATAAGGTCAAATGGCTCTTCCAGCTCTTCGGCGGCCTCGTTGAGCGCAGATATGACGATATGTCTGCTCTTCTCGTCTTTCATCTGCTCAGAATACTCATTTATAGTCTCCTTGACCTTGTCCGCCACACTGGTGATGTCCCCGTTTGTCGGCTTAACGTCCTCACTGTCCACGACAAATGGCGTTTCTCCAATAGAGATATGCAGGCCCGAGGGTTTGGCCTCGAGGAACTCGGTAGAGTATAAGTGAGCTCCGCTGGCCTCCTTTTCAGACTTCTTCTCCGCCTTAACTAGACCAAGTTCGCCACGTACCATCTTGGGGACCAACCCGTCAATGGCATCCAGAGTGAACGTGTCAATGTCAAAGGCTTCGTTGCTAAACATGCGTCGGCTGCGTAGAATCTCCAACACCTCTTTCTCCTCAGGGGTGAGGCTCTTCTCGATCTCTGCGATGGCCTCGGCTGAATCTGCATCGCTTGCGCCTACGTCAACCTTCTTGAGCTTCTCGATAAGAGCATCCTTCTTTTCGTCGGGAAGATGGGCGAATGCCTTGAAGCTAAACTCAATCATGGCAGGAATGTCCGTTTGCGACAATTGGCCGTTAGCATTTGCATCGACGGTGCCCTGGATGACCGGTCTGAAGAGATCGAAAGCGCGCTGGAAGCCCTCCTCATCAATTTCATGAATGACTGGCGTGTCCTGAGCCCAGATTTGCTTCATAGCGCTGCTGACCATGAGGAAGAAGCGAGTGTAGCTAGCAGCCGTCTTCTTTGTGTGCCAGCTTGCGGCGGTCTCCTCATCAACATGGCCTCTCATGGAAGCCGAGATGGTTAGCGCTGCAGAGAGGCCGCTTGCAATAGCTAGATGGACACCCGAGGAAAAGAAAGGATCAATAAAGCAACCAGCATCTCCGGCGAGACGAGCACCAGGGAAGGCATATGATGATGCGCTATAGGACCAGTCAGAGGCAGACTTGACATCTGAGATAAGTTCGCCTGTAGACAGCAGCTTCTTGATCCGAGGGACAAGATTGAGAGACTGCATGTAAAACTCTTTTGTCCCTGGTGATCCAGCTGCTCGCTTCTTGTCCGCAGCCTTTGTACCGTTTTGCACAATACCCACGGAATGTGTCCCGTCATGCAGAGGAATGTACCAGCACCACCCACTAGCGTCTTGGATGGCCTCAAAGTAAGGGTAGTTGTCAGAGGGCGTGCCTTTGGCATATGTACCGGCATTCTTCCAGTAGGCCCAGTTGGCGACGTTCTTCAGGCTCTGGTTGAATTTGCGATTCTTGAGGTATTTTGTACTGAGAAGACCGTAACGTCCACTCGCGTCAACAATGTACTTGAAGTGAACGGTACCTGAGGTACCATCCTTGCGCGACCAGGTCGCAGAGACTGGGCGGCCGGTGTTGGGTGGATTTGACGTCTTTGAAGATTCGGTCTCTTCAAACTGGACAGTGTTGACTTTGGTCTCGTCAAAGGTGTGAGCACCGCAAGCGCCGGCATGCTTGAAGAGCATGTCATCGTATTCTGAACGGATGACATTCCAAGCGTAACCTTCTGGGCCACCAGCCTCGAGAAAGTCGGAATCTGTATAGGAGTTAGTCCAGAATGGTGTAGACTATGAAAGAGAATTTGACTTACAAACTTCAGGCTGGTTCTTGACAAGTCTAAATGCAGCACCGTTCTTCCTTGTCCAGCCATGGGCATTGAATTGGTCGTACAAGTCAATAAACTTGAGGTACTGTCTCATGGAAGGGAGCATGCTTTCTCCAACGTGATATCTAGGAAACTTGTCTGACTCTAGCACAAAAACATCAAAGCCTTCGCGAGCCAGCGCTGAAGCGGCAAAGGATCCGGCGGGACCACCACCAACGACAAGGACGTCACAGCTCTGAGGAACTGACATTGCGGACGATTGTAATGTTGGGCACTGCAAATTCCCTGCCGCCTCCCACCGCCTTCCTATTTAGGTAAATTGCTCCACTTTCAACATCGCGCTGCTTTAGGAACTTCTATAAGAATGCCAACCCTCTCTCCCTTCCAACAACTACCCTCATTTCTCTCTAATCCTCCCCCCTGGTCTTCTCTCTCTTCCCCATACGCTATGTTTGACCCAGCAGTCCCCTCTTCGTCTGACTCCGCCCCTCCCGCACTGTTTTACACACTTGTTGCGTGTTCAACTGAGATGATAATACTCGCGAATTCCGCGCAAAGGCCTCCTATGCCACACCTTTACCCGTCTGGTCCTGCAGCTTGTCTCCGCCAGTAGGCTTTCTTTTCTCCCTCAACACCCTAGACTATGACGAACCATCGACCGTCGAGTTTGATCATTTCTCGACTTGCTCTCACTATTGGCGCTCCTAGAAACAAGTCGACATAGCCATGGCTCTCCTACTGGATCCCTGGCTCCTGCTAGCGAGCGACTTGGAGGGTTCCGTGTCCGCGATGCTCTATTAATTCTGCGATCATGACGAATTTTCTGGGATCGGGGTGACGTGGCCAAGTCTGCCCGCCGTCGCAAGGTGTCGCAAGGCATACTCCCCTACGGGAATATGCAAAGATCAGGCCAGCTGACCCCCTCTCTTTCCAATGGTTCCATCATAGCCTCTCTGTGCGCCCGACGAGATGACCGGTGGAATTTGACCTCGCTTGCGCATTGGCTAGCTCAACTTCCAGGGTCAGCATGATGTGGCTAGACCGCCATCCGATAAGAGTACCACCGGCGTTGGCCCGCCATCTGCGACCACATAGACAGCGCACGCAATCTCTTCATGTCGTGATTCGCCGACTCGGGTAGCATTTTTCGTTTCCCCCTCAGCCGTACGCCCGCGGCCGCACGAGAGCGGAAAGATCTTCTCTCAAGCTTCCTGGCGGGCTGTGTCAAATCGTATGATTTTCGGATACACGACTTCCCGCGCCATGGCTTGTGTCTGAACCCCTGACAATTAGTTGCCCCAAGATGCTGTTGCAGAGTCAGGTGGTCTGGTAATCAGCCTGCATTTGCAGCTAGTCCAGATCCCGTTGGTAAAGGGCGCAAGTTCCTGTCTCAGCTACGGGTTTGCGATGCAATTCGGCTTGTTGGGAAGAGAAGAAACAGGGTTCGCGGAGGACTTGAGCGAAGGTGGATGGCGAGATGTGAGACGCGAGTATGTGTGAGTTGAAAAAGTACAGGCGCATTTGCTGGCCGTAGAGGCCTGCTTCTTTGCCGCCCACGACATAGGGGGGTGGGGGTAGTCTCGCATTCAGGAGGCCTTTGAGAAAAGGAAACTGACGCGTCCATGAGACGGGCTCGGTAATAGTATTTTCCCCGTCCCTCTACGTGCTCCTCGTGTAGCCATCACGGCAACAGAGGGATCGGATTTGTCTATATAAAGGGCCACAGGTCCGCGAACTTCCCCGTTGCTATCCAACCATTCTCTTCTGCTTCTTTTTTCAGTGATATTGACTTCACGGCTACGAAAATGGACAGAATGACTTTGAAGAAGACGTACCGCTGGCCGTCTCCCAGTCGCAGCCATTCATCCCGACAATCCGGTATCTCATGGAACTCCCCTCTCTCGACTGCATCTTCCTCGCCAGCCAATTCAGGGGGCTGCAGCTCTATCACCAGCGGCCAGTCGGGGACTCCTTGCGAATCCAGCGAGTCCATCTTAGAACCTGATCTCGGGAAACCCGACATTGACTCTGGCGCTCTGGTCTCTGCGACTGCACGCTCAGAGACTAGGCAAGAGGGAGCCGCCTCCGGCCTCGTGGAAGCCGCAGTGACTACCGCACCTGCGGTTATGGACGGTGACCGTCTTCAAGCCCTCCTTTCCAAATATGAAAGGGTCATCACAGGACAAACTGAGTCATACCGACGATGCGATTCGCCAGACCAAGGTAATAGGTCTCAGCGCTCTCCAGTCTGCATTTGCACTGCTCACAACGTTTTGCAGGGAGCGAAACTCCCGAGCTCGATTGCCGCGAGCCCCAGCATCCGACAGCATCCGAACCGATCGCGGTCCGTGAGCAGCAGCGAGGAACCTCACCACATAAAAGCCAAAGGAAGAGGAAGAATACACCACGTGCTGCTCAATACCGTGTCCAAAAGAAACGCGTTTCAACCAGCAGCAGTCAGGAATACGAGTTCTTGCGCTTGGGCGAGGCACGGCGAGGACCGAATGGATCTATTGAATACAAGGTCATATGGGTGCCAACCTGGGTGAATGTCGAGGACCTCCGGGGGAAGCGGGCGTTTGAAGAGGCTGAGGAACTAGTGGTGAATGAATTTGGGCAAGCTACGTGGGAAAGGGAGATGCATAGATCTGGCTATCTCGACATGGATACTGAGACGGAGTAATTATCTAAGTACAGAGTAGTATTAAGGTAATCACATCGCTTAAGCCATGTCTCTATCTATATTGGCAGAGAATCGATTGCCAGTATCCGCATTTATCAGAGGATAAGACTATTGTCAAATCAATTCGACTCATTTTTTGTATGAATCTTCTTTGCTTGCAGCTCGAGGTGCGCAAGACGTTTATATGCTATCTGTCCTGAAGCTCATAATTTATATATTATGTGCACTCCCAGCATCCGAAGTGTTATGATCATGAGCATTGAAATGCTAATGTGAGATGAGCTACTGGTTGGTTGGCCAGCCTGAGAGCTACACTATTTATTAGTATACCAGTAACCTTACCTATTTTCAAGTGTCATTGTCCAGTCGCGCCTGGGCGGTTACCAAAACTCTCCGGTCACTGATAATAAAATTGCTGGTAACTGCGCATCCTTGTATGCGCAGTTACCAGAACTACATAGTCTTTCTCGGTAGTTACCAGAACTCTCCGCTCACTAATAATAAAATTGCTGGTAACTTGGTATTGGGTATACATGGGTTACTGGTACTGCGTGGTCTTTGGCCTGGGCGGTTACCGGCAATAAGGTCTGGGCAGTTACCACTAGCTTATGAATACCAGCAACTGCGTTCGTCTGGGTTAGGGCGGTTACCAGCACCCCCTAGTTACCAACAACCCGTAGCAGGAGGTTACTGGTATTCACTGGCTGGGGCTTGCCAGTAACCGCTTAGACCAACCTGCACAGTTACTGGTACCTCAGTAGCCCGTGTGTGTGGGTTACTGGTAACTCAACAATTCGGTCTGGCAGGTTACTGGTACCTTACTCCCAGCTACTTGGTAGTTACTGGTGCTTCAGATAAGCTGCGGAGTAGATAGGGTCTGTTTAGAAATGGTGGGGTTATGGGCTAGGATTGCCATTATTCCGTAGTGTGCTCAGTGTGGTTGGCTTGATTTGTTCCATTTTCCAACCGTTAAAACGCGCTGACTCATACAGCGCTCAACGCGTGCACCTTACAACGCTAACCCGGCCACCACAGGCGCGTGCCCCTTTCCATCACCGAATACAACATGATCATTGACAGCCGTCTTCGCCATGACGGATCAAACCAGATCAAAGCTCATTGAGGATAACCCTATTGGAAATGGACTCGATACATTCCGCGCCTCGTTCAATTCGGTTTGCGAAGGTAGCGATATCTCCTATACCCCAGACGCTTGCCCAGCTTGGCGATAAAGGTAAGTCGGACAAGCAACGTTAGCAGGCCCGTCTGATTGTTGCAGACCTTCAACATCTTTCCCTCAATCTTTTGGTTGCTCTACAAAACCTCCCAGCCGCGAGTTTAATACCTTCTAGGACAGGTCATAGTACTCTAAAAAGCGATTTACTGAGACTTCTTTCTGCTGTTACGTCTGATAATTTCGACTTTGACCGTATTAAACCTCTCCTCAAGGCAGCCTTTGCCGACAAGCCTCAAGATACACTGATCTGGGATCTCGTGTCTATCGCCGTTGTCGAGTCCACCCCACCTCCCCGACCGATTGCCTCTTCCCTCCAGCAGACGCCATGGCGTCACAATACGAGCAGCTTCGCGAACTCGTCCGAATACAGGCTGGATGTTGACAGAGTCCTTAAGGAGGAGCTTGGTCCCCTCTATGTTGGGCTCCCTGGTTTTCGTGAGGCGTTCTTTAGAGGCATTGCAGATCTCGACACTATGTGAGAGGCCATTTTCCAACGATACAAAGAGGGCAACGATCCGCTGTTTTGCGAAGGGTGGAAAGGGTGGCCCAAAGATGCAAAGCAGGACGATGTCTTGAGCTGGTTTGCGGATATCATCGCGAAGATAGAAGCACTCGCAGAGGTCCATAACCCACCCTAGACATATCGCCGACCACTGGTACAGCCAAATAAGCCAATACAGGGATCCACGGGAGAGCGCAAGATGGACGTCGGTTTTGTGAGCGACCCTCACGCTGGGAAGGACTCTCAATGTCACTAGTCGCAGATCCTCATTCCCGGTAAGCTAAAGAGTAATCCTTCGGCCGACACAGCCTCGAAAACATGGCTTGATCTTGGGAGATACGCGCGGGAAGTGCTCGCTGCTCAAGATGCTCGTCGTTTCGTAGTAGGCTTCACCTTATGTGGGTCTCTGATGAGGATATAGGAGTTTAATCGGCTGGGGGGGATTGCATCAGAACAGTTCAACATCAACAAAGATAGGCTGCAGTTTGTATCGACCATTCTCGGATTTCTTTAGATAAGCGAGGAGAGGCTTGGATTCGACCCCACCATTATCACATTTGGTGATAAGCGGTACATCGAGATTGAAAGAAACAGCAATACAGAGCGTCTCATCATCGATAGAGTGATGAGTCGCGCACGCTGCATTGCCAGCCAGGCGACAACATACTGGAAAGCCCATTATAAGAAAGATCCGAGCACGCAGCTTGTCATCAAAGACTCATGGCAATACACGGAACGAGTTGAGGAAGGCGAGCTGCTCCGTAAGGCGACCGAGAAAGGAGTAATCAATGTAGCGCGATACTATTATCACGAGACTGTCCACGTTAGCGTTGCTAAGGACGACGTCGCAAAGAATATTCGCAAGGGGCTGGAACTCTCAAAAGCTACGAATTATCGGCTAGGTCGCTCAAGGCTAACTCCAAGTACAAGCGCAGTTAGTACGCCCCGCCAGGGTCGAAGCAGCAGCGCTGGTGTAAAGCGGCCGTCCAGTGAAACAGGAGTAGCTCTGCCACCCAGCAAGCGCTCCTGTTCAGCATCTCTAACAAAACCCAGCATCAGTGCACTGCTGAATCGGTTACATCGGCGGATTATTTTATGACTACGGGAAGCCAATCTACAAAGCCAGCTCCCGTGTAGCTTTGCTTGCCTCGCTGGAGGGCTGCATTAACGGGCATGAGTCCTTATACAAGGCTGGCATTCTCTACAGGGACATCTCCATTAACAATCTCTTGATTAATGAAGACGAAGAGGACAATTCTTATCCGGCTTTCTTGATCGACCTTGATCTCGCTGTTAGAGTGCAACGGGAGCGTACCTCAGGAACAAAGGGAAAGACCGGCACGAGAGCTTTCATGGCCATCGGCGCCCTGTTGGGTAGCAACATTCTTTCATGCATGATCTTGAGTCATTCTTCTGGGTACTGTTCTGGATATGTATTCATTACAACGGCCCGGGTAAAGATATTGGTCCAACAGAGTTTGAGAGCTGGAATTATGAAGATGACCAGACACTTGCCCGTTCGAAGCTTGGTACTGTAGGTGACGAAAGCATGTTTCTCGATACGGTGGGAGAACACTTTTCGGCTTTCTATCAACCATTGATTCCATGCGTCAATAGGTTGCGGAGGAAAGTCTTTCCAAACGGTGAGAGGTGGAAGAAAGAAAGTCTAGACTTGTATCTCGAAATGGTGGAGATATTACGAGCAGCACGGGAGACACAGGAATCAGGCAACTGACCGATAAGTAGCTAGTCTAAACTCCGTCAGGAAAACCCTAGGTATAAAATATACATGAATCGTCTCTTACAAAGAGTCAGCATTGCTTTCGCAGGAAGCTCCAACGCCTCAGTTAGCCATCTCTATTGTGTTGCCTCTTGACTGCAGGGATTTGTGTCTATGGAATTTTTACCAAGAATAAGCCTAATAATTTCCACTCTATGTAGATAATAGCGGCCGATATGGGAGTCATTTACATTACCCAATATACTCACTGGATATGATATATTACACCCTTGTACACCCTGTTCCCTGAATATTGCACATTCCTGTACTTTTAGCCTGCTTAGCGGAATTTACCTCCATCTTAATTATCAAGTGCTTATTCGTTTCTGGTCATATTATGGATTAATTCGAGCGATCTTATTGGATGGAATCTCCACTTTTAAGTGTACACTGGCACTACGTCGACGTGGCACGATAACTCTAATGTCAGATTATAGCGAGGCTAACGGCATCTTCCGCACAGGATCGTGATTTAATATTGGCTTGAGTTCTATCTACTGTTAATTGAGCCGTCGACAGCTATTTATACTAATGAGAAGTACTAGTACCGTGATCTCGCACGTGAGATAATACAGCCTTGCCCATTTATCCGCCGAGGATAGTCTAGATCCAACCGGCTAAATGCGACACTAAATAAAGCAGAGCTAGCCGAAATCGCCTAAATTAAGCAAGTCTGGGAGAAGCATGTAGCCCGACTGAAAGACGCGAGTAGCTAACTGTTTGATACCTCAAAAGCGAGATCATGGCATTAATCACAGATCAACGGTTTTACAACATATAGATAACATAAAATGATTCAATTAATATTCTTCTGCTGATCCTGAGTTGAGTGGGAAAGGCTGTAGTTTAAATACACAATACAATAGGATAAATAAAATAGCATGAATATCAGTAACGGATAAACATCTGGATGAATGGTTGCGGACTGAGGTTGTGTACTGAATCCAGCCTTGAAGCCATTCCTGACGTTGACACATAGCTCGTCAAATTAGTCTCCATTGTGCGCAAAGAGAAGAGAAACAAAGTAGATGAAGATTAGAGATGACGCTAACCCTGTAAGCCAAATCTTGTCCCAGTTATGAGCCATCTCTCCCAAGTTTTCAGTCGCCGCAGCCTACCCTTATACTGATTGATCTCCCTCAGCCAGCAATCAACGCTGAAATGCAAAGTTCTCCAAGTGTTGAGCTCGATAAGTTTGTGCTGACAAGCTTGAGCTAACCGCATAAGATGATCAAGTACCCTATATTAACTCATGAGCATATAGGTTGTCGGAAATGCGTGCAAACTTACTGATCTGCAAAGCATAACGTAGTAAGCTTCGGGGAGGCAGTGATAGTGCGTACAAACTCCACTGAAGCGTCCGCTTCTAGCTTGAAAGCCTCGCATCGTTCCTCGGCTGAAGCAGCTTCGTTTCCACTGAAATCACGAAGGAAGAGCGCCTTCATATTACATAGGTGAGCTTTAAAATAACTATTGGCACAGCCATTGCTATTTTGGACTAGCATGTCCAAGTCGTTAAGGCGTACTTTTAACTCTGGAAGTGAGTCGCTGAGGTTTCCGCAAATTACAGCGATACTGCGCGCAAGTTGGACCTTCCGACAAAAATATGGTGATACAAGCAGGTCCTGATCTAGCATTAATAGATGGTTTAAAATCGGCAAAACGGAAGAGAGGAACATCCAAGGCTGGATCTCACTAAATAATGTTTAGCGAAGACCTATTATTGTTTCCTAGGGTTGTGACTCACAGAATGAGGAAGACGGCTGTCCAAGCCGTCAGAAAGTTGTCACGGTCAGTCATGTCCACCTTTTTTTCTTGTCTACAATCCCAAAGATTAGCAATTGTCATAGGCACAGCATCGCGCGGCAAGCTTACATCATCTGTTGCATATCTAGGCAGATGCGGTACATGTAACTATTTCGACGACCGTCTTCCAAAGATAAGTATACAAACAAAAGAACTGCGAGTACAAGAACTCGGATATCTCTCATCTCCATAGCGGGTTGCTGAGTCCGCATCTCGACTTTCAACAAAAGATCATCAGTCCACTCGGCGCACTGCAGCGGCTTGTTCGATATAATAGCGCCCAATCTGAGGATGAGGGAAAGCTCCAATTGCTCGCCCGGCTGCAAAGTACTGGACTCGAACGACTGCATTGCGTCCACCGTAGTCGGTGTCAGTAGAGGATATGCTACCAAAAAACTTTGTTTGAAGCATAAGATCCAAAGATTTAGCTCTCCTTCTGCCCCCTGCGGGAGGGACAATGCATGCCTCTGATCTTGATTGAGTGAAAACTTATTGGCCTTCAACGATGCTATTCCGGTCATTTTTTCGTTCGGTAGACGAGGCAAAAGTAATGGCGGGGGTTAGAGGCAGTTTAAGAGTAAAATGAGAATTAAGGAGACTGATGCTGTATAGTATCTGGATATGATGTTTGGCATGCTTATGATTCCAAGTCTACGAATGGAAGCTGCTATTTAACCCAAGGATGTCGCACTGACCACTCGACTGGAAAAAATGAAGTGCGCACTCCGACAGAGTGCTAAGTGGTTATGCGTTCTATCCTGCGACAGGGGATATTGCTTCCTTCCTCAAACACAGGGGCCATCCCGGTTTAGGGGTTTGTATTCTTAGACAAGGGGGAAGTGATGCATATCCATTCAGCCACCAATCCACCCAAAGACCAGTTGCTATGCAGTGAATGAAAATTATCATGCAAGTGGCACCGGACTACGATGAGTCAAGTGGATTGGCTGTCTTGGATGTTTCCCAGTCGATCCCTAGACCGTGATATGGCTTGGATGATTGTTATGCATCCATTGTGCCATTGAGAATATATATTAATATCCCTAATTGCCCGAGAAAGCTGGTAAAGTGAGTCTTGATATTTAATCTGTATATTCTGTTGAAGCCCACACTACCAGGACGGCGACGTTTGCTGTAACCCAGACTAGCATGTCTGACCAAGAATTCCAGGATGAAGGCTTTGATGATGACTCTGCATCAGATACTTCTATCGACGAAGAATTAATAACGACGTTGTACCGGAATAACAGGAAATATCGGCGCTTTCACTTCTACTCAGACGATGCAGATGTAGATGGGTTTGACCGTTGGTCTGTGAACTTGGGCTCCTAACCTTATTGTGCGGTAGCTGACTGCAACAGGCAACCGAGCGACGACAAAAATGAAAAATCGGAAAGTTTAATGTGGGTTTATAGGTTATTGCCTTATAGAACCTGTCTAAACAGCAATTTAGTTCGGAAGCATGGGTCGCTGAAGATCGTCAGCTATTCTATGCGCCAATAGCCAAATTCAGACATGTTCTTGATATTGGATCCGGCCAGTATCACTGGGCAAGGTACTTGACACTATTCTTAATAATAGAGTTAGCTAACAAACTGTAGCGATTTCGGAAACCGTTTTCCAGCTGCCATAATAACTTCAACAGATGTCATGATTCCTGGCCAACCTTTGACAGCTGTAAACGTTAGGGCAGTCTTAGACGATGCAGAGAAGTTTCCATGGACTTACAAGAACGTGGACTTTATACACATCCGACAGTTATATGGAATCAAGGATTGGCAGCGTGTGGTGGATGAGGCATGGCGCTGCTTGGCACCTGGTGGCTACCTCGAACATGCCGAGTTCAGATTCCAGCCAGGTACAAAGCATAAAAAATGGCTTGAATTCGAAAAGGACCTTCAAGATGTCGAGTTGAAGTCAGGGAGATCACTGCTAGCCAACAATATGGCTTGCTTTATGACTGAAGCCGGATTCGCGGATATTCAGATGAAAGAGTACCAGCTGTTCACATCTGACGAAGACAAAGACAGCCTTGGTGATATAGATATCCATGGCCTTATAGCAAGCCCGTTGTCTTTCATTGGACGAAGTATGGAAGACATTCTACAGCAAGCCATAGGCATGACGCGGGAGTTACAAGACGGTTCAATACCGATCATTGTGTATGTGCTCTATATGGCGTATCCTTTCCCTGCTAACTTTCAGCAGTACTCGAGTCTGGGGAATGAAACCTCTGGATGCAAATTGAACTTCCAAAACACTCTTCTCCTTTCTCCTTCTTTCTACTTCTTTCTCAATACAATATTGAATAATATTATTTACACCCGCCCTGTTTCCACCCACGTAATAGTCTCATTATCATCAAGATTAGCCCCAAGCTCGATTTCGTCACTAACAGTCTGTTAAGCATTAGTAATATTCATTTTAAGACAGAAACCTGGATATACCTTGACCTCAGTCAAGACGTAAATAGTAGGATTTGTAAGAGGCGGGATTCTGGATTGGCGCCGATGACGAATAAAACCCCAGGTAAGTAAAAGAGAAAGTGCAAAGATATAATAAACAAGTTTGAGAAGCTCCATTGTTGTTAATGCTATTGAGTTCTAGTGATAAAGAAGAAGAGATGATGAGTCGGAGAGGGACTCGTTAATTTAAATAGAATATTGCTATAGAGGTAATCACAGACTAGACTAGAGTGGGCTGCAACTCGAGAGCTTAATATGCTGTGGCTTTCATGTTTAGGATGCCTACGTGAAACAACTGAAGGCCAACGAAATAAACGCATTGTGCTGCGAAGCTGGAACGCTACCAAGGCAGATTCCCAAACCAACGAATCCACTCTTCAACCCCCCAATGGAGCCAGCCATCAATACCGTGCTCTAGCGTTACCTCACATGACCTGTCGATATCAGGGATCTCTTTTGGGTTACCGTGATGCCTTCGGAACACAGACATAAATTGCTTGTAGCGGGCCACTGAGGGAGTGTTGTCTTAAAACAAGTGTCAGATTACTTAATAAATGAAAGCGAGACATCTTACCACGGCCAGGTTCCATCGGAACAATATAAAACCTAATCTCGCTTGCAGTCTTATATAATGCCATCTCCAAATCACAGATCGACTTGATCAATGCCTCAATTCTGGGACGGTCATGTTGAGTGATGTCAATCTTACGACAAGATGCAAGATCAAACAACGCATTCCAGCTCTCATGACCTCCATTCCTATGGTAGGCCTTCAAGTATAGTCTATATTCGTCCTCGGTGAATTGAGACCCTGTTTCAATGATAAGATAACTGTTTTAAAGCGCAAGGGTAGGACTGACCTATATCCTTGAAATTTCCTATCCTGGCAAGGTCTTTATGTTGGATGATCAAGCCCATATCTATGCCGGCTCTTAGACATGGGTATTGGAAGGTAGCTATAAAGTGAATACAATGAAAGTCTGATTTCGTAGGCTCTAGTGGGCTTATAGAAGGTGAGGGATTCATCGTGGCTGGCGTGTAAGGGTCTGGATTCGACACAAGGGATTCGGATAACGAAGACCAATGTTCCTAACCAGATTCAAACGGACATTTCGGCAACACAGCAGCTTCCAGTAAGCGGGATGATCAGGTGATATATCCTGAACACTACGCGACAACTTGGGAAGGACGTGATTGGTTGAAGTCCGGTGTGGTGACCCCCCAACTCCCCTTAGAGTGTTGGATCATAAATAACCACCACACTCTGTAGCTTCAAAGTCAATATATATTTCATGCTATAAGCCCTATAATACACTGTTTCACCTGTCGCAAAGGCGGTTTGGCGGAGTGGTAATGGTGTCATGGTTCGAATTCTGAGACAGGGGTGTGCTGAGCAAATACGCCTACCCCTGGTGAATGACCGGCCGAGTCTCCCTTATTAACCAAGTATCGAAACTGCGTGGTCGACACCACGACTGACCCACATAGACAACACTGGATGCCAAACTGCTGAGGGAATATGCTAGACTCATAGAGTCCTAGGGAGACACAAGCGACTATGAACGCAGCGAAGTATCCTAATCCGCGATAGAGTAAAGTCTTTCTGAATCCACTTGATGAGGTATTGCGCCGGATGGATAGAGCCAGGATGAATATAATGAAGTGGCACAGTCCTGGCATTGCCCATATCGACTGAATATGTGATTGTCGCCATTGCCAGAACGCTAGTATCGCACAGATACCATATGCACATATGACCGCACTAATGAAGTAAGGCTTTCCATTGGCGAAATAGGCCTCGCTGAAAGGGAGTAGAAGCTCCGTGATCTGTGATGACTTAGCCCACTGGTGACTGGCATCGGAAAATCCAACAGCCTACCTCAACGGTGACGATAGACAACAGCGTTAAACTGCGCCAGAGGGTAAAGAAGAAATACTCAAAATGACTTGGGATGGATTTGGCCTTGGCGGCCGAGAACACCACAGCAAATAGAAGTCCAAAGAAAAGTAGACAACAACTAATAATAAGCCCTCGGCTTCCATGAATAATGCTCTGTTTCCGTCCAGCCATGAGTTTGAGTTTCCAGATAGCATAACCGATAATACAGCCAGTAATAAGAGGAAATGTTATCCCCGTCTCGATTATCTCACCGAGACTGACTAGTTCGTGATGCATGGCCATGAGCGGTGAGCTTGCAACCAATAGGATGTGAGCTTCGGCGTGGAAATAAGGCAGCCAATGCCACTGAATTAGGCAAAGAATAAGGCAATTAGGATGGTTCGCTGCAGGGCCGTCAATGCCATTTGTACTTATTGCGATGTAATTCCACACAGTTGGTCAAGTCGCGCTAACCCACAAGAATGTCCAGTTTTGTCAGGCAGTGGCAGAAATCATTAGATGAGCGATGCAACTGTATAATGCACCAAAGCACACTCATCCATATGCGACTCATAATTTACTCTAAGGGAGCAATGTCTTCTTCTCATTTCGTTCAGGGGTGCATGACTGACCATTGTGTTAAATTAACGAACGTTTGGCATACAAGTAGATATTCTACCGGCCCACAGTCTTATTATTGGAAGATGTTCCATTTTTGACACGCGTACGAGGCTGTGTTGTTAGATCCTCGAATCCTGAAACAGAGCCACTCACCCAGTCTGAATGGCCCGTGTTTGCCTTGCCCATCACAATGAATGAGTAGTGTCCAGAGAAGTAGAGTGCATGGGCCAACATGAGTGGGACCCACAAGACTATTCCTAAACCTGCGAGATTTGATGTCCTGTTTGGTGTACAGGACATCAAATCTCGCAGGTTTAGGAATAGTCTTGTGGGTCCTATTTATGACCCCTCCCCTGGACTCTCGCTTTTATGACATCCCGGCCTTCAGTCATCCATCCTTTTTTCCTCTTTATCCTCTTTACTTCTCTAAGACCGATTGTCGCGATGGAGTGTCAATCCCCCCTCAAAGTTGGCAATATCGATAACTTCATTCAACCTTGCCAGAGAAGTGATAATCATACAGCGATTCTAGAGCGTACGGCCGCTCTTGTATCTTCTTTGCATCTATTTATCCTTTATGCAATCAAAACCAATGCGCTCACCGATGGCAATGAGCTACCGAAAGAGCTCCTAGGGATCAGGAAAATCTTGAGCACCGTAGTCTTGGAGAGTATCGCAGCGTTAAGGAGCATTGCAGCTTCAGACAGCATTGCAGCTCCAGATAGCATCGCAGCGTTGAGGAGCATTGCAGCTACCGACAGCATCACAACCTCGGAAATTAATACAACTTCAGAGAATATCCCAGCCCTCGAAAGCATCGCAGCTTTAGAAAGCGTTGCAGCTTTGAAAAGCATCACAGGTTCAGATAGCATCGCAAGTTCAGACGGCATCACTACTTCAGATAGTACCGCAGGTTCGGACAACATCGCAAGCTCAGATGGCATCACAATCTCAGACGGCATCACAACCTCAGATGGTACCGCAGATTCGGATAACATCGCAAGCTCAGATGGTATTACAACCTCAGATGGTACCGCAGGTTCAGACAATATCACGGGCTCAGATGGCGTCACAACCTCAGATGGTACCACAGGTTCAGACAACGTCGCAAGTTCGGACGGCATAACAACCTCAGACAGTATCGATAAAGATTCCTCGCCTTTCTCAGACTGGATCAAGGATCCAAATTCATTTTGGGAGACCTCGACGGAATTTGTATCATCTGAGGAATGGCAAAGCAATCCAAAGAAACTCCGGGCCTTTCTTGAACACGCCATTAAGAGAGAGGCTGAACGTGAAATGCAAAACTTCCAGCGAAGATTTCATTCTGTTTTGGTCTTTCTTAGTTATGTACGATCACAGAGTTTAACACGAACTGAGAAGAAGCGCGTAGAGGCATTTCTTCAAGAGGTTGGCTTACCCACTGAACACGAAGAGGTTTGCTCCGATATCATCCGCGGTGGGCGAAATCGCCTGGTCTTCTGCTATGAGCTTCAAAGTGGCAAAACAAAAATCGGCTCCGATGTATTGTCACTCGATATTGACTATAGTCCATTGTTTCGCTCTGAGATTCCAGACCAAATGTAAGCAACCTCCATTTTACAATACGTACTTTAGGCTAAGGCTACATGCAAGATGGGAGCAACGCTCTGGCTATTTTGGACGGCAACGGAAACATTGGATCGGCGAAATGCAGTCCCAGGATATTAAAAATTGGTCAACAGGCACTAGAGCTCTATTAGCAGCGAGGGCCATTATCAGTTCTAGCCAGACACTTATATGGGCCAGCGATAGCATGAAATTTCCCCGTTCCCAGCAACAAAACAACGATACCTCCAAAAAAAATCGGCCGACCAAACGTGATTTAGGACAAGATTCACAGACCAATGTTGGAGCAGGACGCAAACGCCGACGCGGCCCGTCGCTAAACAATATTTGCGACTCATCTGCCGTACTGCGAGCAGAAAGCATCATCGAAAATGCAGAGCCCACGCTAAGATGGCATGGCCAGCGGTTGCAACCACAGACTGTCGAGGACGAAGATTCACCATCAGCGGTGCCAGAGTTTCAACCTGGCAGGGAAGAAGCTACCAGCAAACGGCTGCGTACTACAAGCTTCAATGGGGACAGCACTGTTGTTAATATAAGTACTGGCATGCATCCTTCGGTACCAAATGCAACACTATCGCCTGGCTTGCAACATCATGCGCTATCGACAAATTCGGCCGCGTTGGTAGAGGAATTCCGACAAGATACTCCAGGAGCTTTTTCAGCTTTGCACAACCTTGCCCAGCTCGCAACTAAGACCCTGGGACCCCTCACAAATTCCGTCAATTCTGCCTTTGATGAAACTCACATCCCCCTCAACTACGGATTCTTCTCAGATGAGGCCCTTGAGCCTCTCACAAATTCCGTCAATTCCGCCTTTGATGAAACTCACATCCCTCTCAACTACGGATTCTTCTCAGATGAGGCTCTCGAGCTCCTTTGTCACACGGATATAAGCCACGCTATCCGCTATAATTCCTGAGGTGTTCACTTTATTTTTGCTAGCCTGGTACAATGGTTTGATATCCTTGCAGATCCTATCAATCCCAACTTTTATTCCAATCTCCTTCCTAATTCTATATTTAGATCCGCTAGGCATTTTGACAGCATTATTGAACAGAGCCCCATCAGTGGATAGTCAAGATAATGTGGGCGATTCGTGGAAAGATGCTCAGATGGAAACCTCTCTTGTAATAGACATGGAGACTTGCTTTAACATACCTAGTTGTCTTAGTGGAGTAAGGGTGTAGGTAGTTGCTTGCTTTCTGTTTGCAAATTGACTAAAATAGAAAATTAATACAACAACCTCTTTCTTGAACTTTTTGCAGACGTCAAATCTTCATTTGAAAATTGCCTAACGAGCGAACCAAACCATATACATTATTTCACCATCTGCAATTCTCAAGCTGCCACTTCCACCAGATAATTCAAATTTCTTGCCACCCTCCAACTTATGAGACAGATTCCCAGAAATAATGTTAGATTCCTCGCTATTGTAGATAGGAATCCAGACTCCTGGTTGCGAGATGTCTAGAATACGTCGTTGTATTCTAATCAAGTAACCTCGTAGATTATGGTACTATAACAGTTAGTTAGATATGAACGGGAGATGGAACACTGAAAGTTAACCTTTGGTAGTATAGGTTTTATAATTTCTTCCAGGTCCTTATTTGAAAATAGCTCAATACCGCTCATACTTGGCGAAGGGGTCCATTTTTTATCTTGGTTAGCCGTTAACCAGACCGATATCTTGTGCATAACATCCTGTTCCGTGGGGTCAAGGTCTTGCACAAGTAGCCCTTCACTCATTGGGATAGGCTGAGGAGGAGGAGGTTTGGGTTCGCAAACGTTACTGCTGGGTATGATTTCTGGTCTGGCTAAAGCGCGCGTTTTATTTCTTCTTTGAACTTTTCGTGGAACTCAAACTTTGGTGGGGTTGACGGTGATGTTGATGCCTGACGCACTTGGCGTCAGGTGTCACATGACGACGGTTTTAATCACTCATTTCAGTCAGGTCAAAACCCAATGTTAGCTAGTACTTACTCAGCAATTGTGGGGCAATCATTCTCACGACGCTGAGCCATTCAGCACGTTGTGTGAGAAAAGAATTAAGAGGGGTAGATTTATGGAAGCCGTGATCAATTCAAGCTATAGCAAGTGTGCTGTCGGCTTGACATAGCATGCGAAACTTGACTAATCCTTTTTTTGGGCTGCCTGACTCAGGCTGGTTTTGTCTGTGAACGGGCAGACCGATGGATGGGCCCAGAGTTCAAAACGATCTATCGCGGGGGTAATTTCACATCCCAGATCAATGCAGGAACTAAGGTCGCCTGCATGTACTGGTTGAACTTCCTGGATAGCGGTATAAATAAGCGGTCTGTCTCTCCCATGAATCATGCGAAATACTAAGCCTACCTTCTCTTCGCAGCCTTTAGCTACGAAGATGTATCATATGATTCATATCCCAGCAACTGAAAATCTGGCCAGGGGTCTTCGCTATGCTCTTCTTGAGTCGCCAAGTGGCTGGGCGCACCCCTCCGACGAAGAATCTCTTGCTGTACGTCCCATACCTTCATCGACGAAAATCAACCTTTATCAACTTGCTGCATTAGCACATACTCTACCGGAGGCTTACGTCGCCCTAGAACCCACTCACGATCTTCATTCTAATTCGGATTTGCGAGATAAGCTTAACAAAAAGTATGGCAACTCTTCTACAACTGGAACAGTATTGCATTGGTTACATACATCCCTGCAAGTTTGGGATGATTGGCCTTCTTGGGACCCCGAAGAGAACCTTGAACGGTTGAGATTTCAGCTACTGCTCTTACAGCTATTTTATGGTATCTTTCAGTATGCGAAACGCCGTACAAAACCACTCAAAGACTACTTAGAGCTTTGCTTTCAATATGGACAGCAGTGTCAAAATCTCTCACGCTCCAGTCGAATGATGCAGTTCCCTAAGTAGGCGGCCCACGTTCATTTCTGTATGCCTATTTCAATGGAAAAACATTAACTATCTATTCTCTAGAGAGTGCCAATATATCAAAGCACTAATCATGACTCCGTTGTTAACAGACGAGTAGTTTGATTGGAGCATTGTAAACTTGGTTCATGGTGCCATAGATAACCTTGTGGAGCAAGTTTTGGACTTTGGACATAATTGCAATGTGCTAAAGATGGAGTTTTGGTTGATGACTATGGTGATTGAACTCCAATCACAATGAGTATTCTAGGAAGGGCATTTTTAGATGCATGGGTGTTTTTTTAATTATTATGTACTGTTGCTATTCCTACGTCGTGTTAGAGCTATCAATGACTCATCGCTTTGATGGAAGAGCATCACAAGCATGTGTTACCCCTGCTTCGATCATCCACACGGAAAGGGAACACTCAGTGAACAACGGCACAACCCAGCTTCATCTACACATATTACCGGGGTGGGCAATATGTGCCATTACGTTGCAGACCGTCTAGTTAATCATGGAGCGCCACAAAAAGACCGGGGTCACAAGCTTCTACAAATTGTGAAGCGACGAAGCATTGGTGATGAGGAATGTTTCCCATTAGTATGGGTAACATATGCTGATCGTAACTAATGAAATGATATGACAAAAGATATGAATTGTCGGTGAAGTGAGGTTATGGGACAGCCTCATATTAGGACAGTTGGTCATGGAGCTAGCGGTAAGCGTAGCGTTCTAGGTGATATCGTTCAGTCTTTATGTGTATATATTGTTCGCTTAGTGCCTCTTTCGTAATTGTCCCTTACCATAATCCCAAGACGATCCCTTCTCATCACGTCGAACTCGGCTACCATTAGCGCCATGTCTGATCTTCCGAGAGTCATAACCTTTTTGTTGTTCCCCTTGTGAAAGTTGGCATTACTAAAAAGTCAGGTTTCCATCATCAAGGTAAATTCTCTTACTCAAGTCAATCCTATCGCTCTAATCAGGCTTCAAGATGCAACAGCCAACGGAATTGAGAACTTTTGTAACGCATGGGCTGAACGTGGTGCCGATACGGCTTCCCTGCTCTCTTCAGTGGGGGGGAAGCCCCAATGAATCGAAAAGCTTCAACGAATCGACTTCATACAAGAACATCAAGCAAATTTCACTGAACATCTCTTACACGGAGAAATTGGGAAGCTAAAAGTAAATAGACTTCAGCAAGCTAGTATCCAAGCTATAGCAGCTTCCATAGGTTTTACTGGAGGACTTATCCTTCAGCGAGTCTTTGGTATCGAGCTTTTGGATTTGTTGTGGCATGTCTACGTGTAACGTGACTGAGCTTTATATGTATTTAGAATCATATTTCAGAAGGCCTTTATGTAGAAGCAGCTAAAAGCATATTTTCTCATTATTCTTACGAATTTATGTTCTGCTATGTGGCTCCTGAACTGCCTGAACGTATCATGATTCAGATTTTCCTACTGCTGTGATCTGAAACCACTGGGGAGTTTGAACGTTCTTTTAGGGCCCCAAAGGCTGTGTAAAGCACTCTCGTTGTGTAAACGTTTATCCTTCTAATTCCATCATTTCATGATCTGGCTGGCGAAGTCGGGTTGACGGTAGACTTGTAAGCGTATGACATTTTCTTGTTTTACATCTGAATCGGCAATCATTCAGCTGTCACCCCTTTATGGGATTCCATATTTGCATTGGCCTACCTATCCGTCTATTCATTCCGTTCCAATGCATGGAAGTATAAAAGTTCCGCTTCTCCAGTTTCGTCCGTCCAATATTCCATCAAGCCTATCTCATCATAACCATCATACGTTTTAGTCTCCCACATGTCTTCACCGTGATGCCTCACCACAAACATAACGATTGGGGAATTCTTCTTCATTTCATCCCAGCATGTCTTCTTTGGCTTATCATCTTGCTCTCGACACAAGTCTCTGATCGCACCCTTGTTTGGTTTGCGGCCGCATTCTCATGGCGTTACTTTCGTCTCTTTGTTCACTTATACGCCTTGTGGCAGAGGAGGGCCCCCGCGGCGTCGAAAAGCTCCATTTCGCCACCAAGGACCTCTAAATGTTTCACAGTCGTGATACCCTCCTTGTCCGAAACAACGTCAGATAACCCTGACTTCGAAGAGTGTGTTGTGAGCTGCCTCAAAAATAAGCCGAAAAGGATCTACATCGTTACCCCAAGATCAAATGTTGAAAAAATGAATAACCGGGTTTCTGCCATGCAGGCAGAGTCTCCAGGGGCTTTCGACATGTCCATTGTGAAGGTTGAGAGCATAGATCGGCCCAACAAGCGCCGCCAGATGTTATCTCCCGTGAACAAGATCGACACAAAACTTACGGTGTTTGTTGATGACCACGTTATCCTGTCAAAGAATTTCCTTATCAAGATTGCGCCCATCTTTGATGATCCTAAAGTCGGATTATGCGGGACAATGAAAAAGGTGCGCCGTATCAGTCCAGACGCCGGTTCCATTATAGGCAACTATTTTCAGCTATTTTGGAATTTCCTCGCCTCCGTCTACCTTGAACGCCATAACTTTGAGTTACAAGCCACAAACGCAATGGACGGAGGAGTTTTTGTTATTTCAGGAAGAGCAATGGTCATCAAAACAAGTATTATACAGGAATCTGACTTCCAAGAAGGCTTCTTATCTGAAATGATACTCGGTCTGATTGGTCCAATTGTCACTGGAGATGATAACTTCATAACGCGCTGGGTTCTTCGTCGCGGATATGATATCAAATTCACAGATGCAGTTTGTGTCGAAACAACTCTTGGTGTTTTCCCAAAATTCCTCTTTCAGTGCCTTCGATGGAGGCGATCAACGATCATAAATGCCGGCATTCTCAAGGAGCCGAACCTATGGAAGCGATGGCCGTGGACTGTTTGGACGACATATATCCCAGCGCTGTTCAACATGGCACTTATTTGGGATGGCGGGCTAGTGTATTGTTTCACTCGAACTCAATTTTACTCTCATTCTCAGCATTCACGTTTTCTTCTCATTTGTCTTGTTATATGGGTTTTATATGTCACCAAAGCAGTCAAACTGGCGGGGCACTTCCGACAGCATCCGGGGGATCTCTTGCTATACTTTCTCATCCCGGCATATCAAGCTTTTGCTTACTTCCATTCTTTTATTACAATCTGGTCATATGTTACCTGGTGGGTTATTTCCTGGGCCGGTAGAGATATCATGATTGGCTAGTCCCCAAGCAAATAGAAATCGAGAAGTGCGTTGATGTGAGGCAGGATGGTTACTTTATGCGACCGCGGTGATGTAGCATTATTTCAAATGAGGTATGGAACAGGGAACTGAGTGAGTGAACGGGTCCGAAGATGGGATGGATCAAGTCGGATAATGAGCCAACGCAACAATCAATGGAACGGGGAAAATTGTGAGCTACTGGAGCAAGGGAAATCAGACTTATGCAAAGGAAACAGAACAATACTTTATGCGATTAACAGACATCATACAGTAAACCCATTATCAATCAACGAAAACAGTTATGAGGCACATAGATATAGGAAATGACAGTATTGATGACTGTCTTACTGATCCCAAGTTAGGTAGGAAGAGCGGCTGCTTAAATACATGATTGAAGATGACGAAAACGAGCATAGATACTATGCTAAAGGAATGTTAATCTGGCGGATCCGGCTATTCCAGGTCGATAGCCATATGACTTTGAGCTCTACCATTGACCTCCCGTGCAGCACCCAACGTCTGAAATTTATAACCCCAATGGCGGCGCATCAAGACGCGCTTCGGTCGTTGGGAATGTGCCACATCATGGGATGGTGTCGTATCGACAGATGTTTTTCGACGGGGATTTCGGCGTCGGGGGTTGTTGGTGCTCTGCCAAGCGGCTCGAATCAGGTTCGCAAATGGGTGGAGGTTCGCGGTGAGGGTCGAAGCCATCGTCACCTTTTCCGAGTCATTAGCCCCTGCATTCAGATTAAATAATCAATTGAAAATGTAACATGCCGCTGTTGACGGACGCTGCCTCTCGCGGAGAAACGCTTCTGCACCTCGACAACACGCGCGCTTGGAAATTTTGATCATGAGACTGTGGCTCATGGCTTGCTGCCCTGTTCATCAGCAGTGTTCACGCGGATGGGCAACTCGCGGTGGGTTACCTTGTGCAGAAAAAAAATTCCCTGATTTTGTGCCCCGTAAGGTCCAGAAGATCGTGAATTGGGAGCCAGGAGGAAGTCGTAAATGTCTGCGCAATTTGCTCGGGAACTATCCTTTGGTCTGTAGGGATTTGTCTGGCGAGGTGCTGGTGCTAGTACTTGGTGCCGAACTGGTAGTCCATGAAGACACGTGCTTGGAAGGCAATGGCCATCCGCCCCGTAGCAACGCGACTTCCCGGTCACGGGGCGGCTGATACATTTTGAATAAATGCTTCCTTGAAGCCTTTATTGAGAGCAGGATAATCGAGCGAGCTGATGAAGAGAAGTGATCAGGAGCCTGTGGATGGTGGCAAGTTCCAGCCTTTTATACACATGACCTCGCAGACAGCCCATGATTGTTGCGTTTGTGTGATTCAACGACCCGCCATCGGCCGACACGTCCGTCTTCGGACTTGCATGGCTGAATGCAATCCTTTGATTCCCAATCAAACGAATTTCGGCCTTCAGAGTAGAGTGTCGGCTTTCAGAATCGCGTCAAGCGATTGGTCATTCGAAAGCGATTGCGTCAATTGTGCCTTGGTCGGGCGGAATTTCTCGATCCAGACTTCTGGGGCAGCCACCATTCCCGGAAGCGAATCATTTCAGTGGACGTGTTGAGAAGGCCGCAGGAATAGGGGCCAACCTCGGGTGTACTTTTGTTCAAGCAAACCCCATCTTACTTTCTATAACAATTTGTTTTCGTTTTCATTTATAAATACAGTAGCTTTGCAGATATATTTTGGTTATAACACCAGGTAAAATTCTAGAGTAATTTTGCTATTGAAATACTCACGCGACTACTGGGCAAAGAGGGCCATGGAAGGACGCGGAAAATTGAGAATAAATATCGTTAGATACGTGACTCTACCCCGCGCGACAAGACACTATGTAAATGAGGCAAACTTGTACACCGATGCTCAGGGTAGGGAAAGCCGGATTAAAAAAAACGGCAGCGTTATAGATAAAGAGTGCTGGGTGGATTCATGCCGATTTTGAGGTTCGTTTGATTATAGAACGAAATAACGGAATTGCGATCTAATATGGACACAGGATGTACGTAAGAACAGAGAAGTTACAGACACCTTTACGCCCGCTTAATTAGTAATGGAAAAGAATAAGCTAGACGCGAAGGCAAAGATAGAATACTAGTAATATTTTTAATAATTCGGGATGATTCCTACTAACCTTGATACAGGATTAGGATATTACTGGTAATACATTACCTTGATTATATTGAATACAGTACTATCTCTATTACAAATACCATGGGCCTTGCTGGCTACATCGCTAAAACAGCGCGGCCAATCATGTGTTTGCGTCAGAACTCACAAGGCACTAACTCCAATGATTTAATTGGCTGGAGGTGTTTCTATCCGAATAAAATCCGAAGCACGCGAAGTGAGCAGTAGTACTCCATCTGGCAGTATATTGAAGACACATCATCAATTGAACACGCCTATGTCGTGAATTTTATTTGAATCCAATTTACCGATAGCAGTTCAAAAACATAATATGGATAGTTCGAAGAGGGTGGAAGAGCTTGAAAGGCTCCTTCGAGAGGCGCAGAGTCGTGTCGAGGAAGCAGAGAGACAGCGACAGGAGCAGCAACAGCGTACCGAGAAAGAGCAGCAGCGCGCCGAGGAAGCAGAGAGACAGCGACAGGAGCAGCAACAGCGCGCCGACAAAGAGCGTCAGCGCGCCGAGGAAGCAGAGAGACAGCGACAGGAGCAGCAACAGCGCGCCGATAAAGAGCGTCAGCGCGCCGAGGAAACAGAGAGACAGCGACGGGCGTTAGAGGAGCAGACCCGACGTATGACATTGGACGAGTATATTGCAGCTTGTCATGACCTTGTCTTCTCCAAGTTTACCGTTGAAACGGACAAGAGCCTGACGTCAAAGGGTTCAATCACTAACCCGCGGAATAAACTATGTCCAACAACTCTCAAGCCATGGTCGGACTTCTTGGAACAGCAGAAAATCACCTTTGGCACACTCTATGCCACTTTTCCTACCGACGCCCGAGTTTTCGAGACCCAGAATTTCCTAAGTGGTCTAGGCGACAGGATTTCTCGAAGGCCGATAACGAACGAGAAGAGTCTAGAGAATTTCCTACATAACGGTGTGGAGGATCCTGTCAGATGTATCATGGAGCAGCTCAAAGAGGTGGGGGAGGTGAGAGATGAATTTAATATCGGAAATGGTGTCATCTTTGAAAATCACCCTCACGCCATAAGCGATATCTCTGAGGAGGTCGTTGAACGGCAGGGCCCATCGACACCACCGCGAACACCAGATTATAGACAAGACCTTAGTCGTCTCCGGCCCGACCAAATATGCATCTATCGGTCTGAAGATAAGCACTCTACGAGGCGTACTATGATCTATGTTTGCGAATACAAGGCACCGCATAAGCTGAGCGCTTTGCATCTTCGTGTTGGCCTGCGTCCTATGGATATCTACAAGGAAGTCGTTAATCGAATAACGATACCGACTACTACGGACGCCGAGGCTCGTTTCCAATATCACGCGGAGAGGCTGACCGCTGCAGCCATTACGCAAACTTTTCATTATATGATTGAAGGTGGCCTTGATTACGGTCTTTTGACTACTGGCGAGACAATTGTTTTCCTTAAGATTGACTGGAGGGATCCCGGCACTCTCTATTACCATCTAGCTGAACCCGGCCCTGAGGTCTTGGCTCATCCCGGCCAGTATTCCTGTACAGCTGTTGGTCAGTATTTAGCATTCAGCCTCATCGCTCTCGGAGAACCAGGGCAAAGTCGGGTGAGTCGGCAAGAGGAACGTCAGCGGGCCATTCAATATCTGAACACATGGGTGGAAGACTTTGAGGCTATATTGCGTTCCGTTCCAGCAAGCGATCGGACGCCAGCAGCCGACTCACCTGCGTATTTACCCACAGACTACGCGGACATCGATCGGTCACCGCGCCTCTTCCGTCGAAATAAACTTCGACGTGTTAAGGGAGACGATCCTAATAGACAGCCTTCTAGAAAGGGTCCACCAGATACATCTGATGATGAGTCATCGCCCCATGCGCCAGAAACGCCTAGTCCGGCTGAACGGCGACGCGTTGCAGAGCCAGGACCTCGACGCAGTCAGCGAATCCTGACCCAACGATCACGCGGACATGGCGAACAGGGTCAAGGCCGGCAGTATTGTACCCAGAAATGCCTCCTCGGGTTGATCAAGGGTGACTGTCTAGACAAGTGCTGTCCTAACGTGGTACTTCACACCCGACGGGATAGTGGTACCCGTCATCCCATCGATCACGTCAAATGGCTCCAACTTCTCTACCAGCAGCTGGAACAATCACTAGACCACGGAATAACGCGGTTATGGCAGGAGGGCGCGCGTGGAGTACTATTTCAGGTTACCTTGCTTGCGTATGGTTACACTTTCGTGAGTAAGGGCACGGTGCAGGCATTTATTGACGATCTAAAGCATGAAGCTGCAGTGTACGAGCGTCTCCAGTCAATCCAAGGTAGTAGCGTGCCTGTATTCCTGGGTGCCATTGATCTACGATCCATGAACAAGATTTACTACTATGATCATCGAGTCTATGTCGTGCACATGACATTCCTCTCATGGGGAGGGCATAGTGTGGGTGAACTAGAAATTGGGGACGGCGCGAAAAAAACGCTCGTGGATCAGGCCATCCGGTCCTTGCGGTCGATACATTGGGAGGGAGTGGTTCACATGGATGTGCGAAGAGCGAATATGTTGTTTAATCCTGAAACTAACGGCGTCATGATGATCGATTTTGAACGGGCTTTGCTTCTCAAGCCGATTCGGCGTCCTTTGGCTCCTTTGGTGCCTCTCAAGCGAGCCTGGATGCAAGAGAAACTGGGCGCTGCGAAAGCGGTGGCTCTTGCTCGCAATCAGCTTAGTAAAGGATTTGGAGAGGACATTTTGATGGCGAAGGCGATATTCTTGAACTGAAATATTAATATCGTGTACCTGAGCTATACTGTCAGCTGTTCTCACATAATTAGGGCCATAACACTTATGTTCCCGCTAAGAAAGAGATTGCATTGACCCTATTGAACCTTTATGAAAAGAGCATTGTCCCGACCAAAGATCATTTTCTCTTGTATTTTTTCCCCATTATGCTGTTGGAAGGGAGAGTTGCAGATGCTGCAGTGTGTAGTTTTTTGTCTAACCACGTGTGGATTCCAGCATTTATAAGTTAAGAATGTAACACTCTGAGATCAACCCTTTTAGGATGTGGATGTAGTGCCTTAGGGATGACGCGTATTAGGATGCGGATGCGAAACTTTAGGGTAGAGCCTGAGCGCCTAGCACATAACACTTGTAGAAGAATAAGATTATAGGGTTTGGCCGCAGGGTGAGGCACTTCAGAATGAAGTCTTCCGAATTGAAGGCTTTAAGATGTGTGCTTTGGGATTGGGGACTCTGGGATGGTTGGTTTACGCTGTGTTTAGTGACATGCGCAGGGAAACCGTGCCCCACTCATAATCGCTGTTCAGCGATAAGGCCGCCCTGCACAGGCACACATAGTGAGTGGGCTTCTGAACAAGTGTAGATTCAAACGCTACGAATATATCTAAACTCCAACGTACAAGCGCCTTCTTACATTATCTTCAATTCTCGATATTTCCGACAGGTAATCAAAGTTTCCAGAAGCAGCCGCTTCTTCTGCAAATTTAGACATTTCAGCGCACATCTCAATGGACTGCCTGGGAATGCCGTCTAAGGTTTTGGCAGCCAGTTGTTCAATGATCTTGTCATTAGCTCGGGACTTATTCTTCCTGTAGGACACTTAGCAAACGCAAAGTCAGTGGTAATTAGCCCACGTACACGATCCTCTCTGCTGCATCGGAATATATAAGCAGCAAGAACGCAGATTCTCCAGCTAGCATCTTCCAACGCACGCCAATTCTTTTGCGTTCCTTCAACCGACTCCTGATCTGGTTGGGGCACAAATTACCCTCCAGGGCTTGGACACACGCCTCTATGGCAATGGTGGCATCCCCGCGGCCGGACTCACCCTGGAATAAACCGCTTTCTCTTTGGGTCCGTATTCTGTCCTCAAGATATTCGAAAAAGCTCAGGAGTCGTATATAGCCAAATTTCGGTGGGAGCCCCTTGCTCCCTGGATTCATGATGATATTATCCAAAATGTTTAGCGCAGATTTGATGTTAAGTCCTGATATTGGCGTATGTGTGTCTAGCGTGGTGTTCTGAAGCAATGATATCCAGTCAACAAGGGCTGTACGATGGTTCGCAATGAAGAATTCCTCCGCATTTGGTCTGGTAAGCGTGTGAGAGAGAGACAATGCTCTGTCCAGAGTCCATTTTATTTTAGGTCTCCTTTTAGTCGCATCTCTCTGAATGCGACTTCTCTTTCCGGGCTGCATTGTTCTTTGTTGAAAAGTCTGGGAAGGCGTTTTCTGTTGAGTTCTACATTGACAGTTGAAAGCGATGGTGGGCCTTGTCTGACCCCTTCCGTTCTCATCCAGCTCATCGTTTAGTAGCCTGTAACTCATCCCTCAACAATTGCCTGCTGGGTAAATAGCTAGAGATGGCATCAGTATCCTTGCAGAATTGGAGTGAGAATAGTGATACTAAGAGTTAAATGTGTCAGACATACACTGGCGACCATCTACTTATATTTTCTTCCGCCCTCGACTGAATTATGGAGCAAAGTTTATTTTAAATACGCCGAGACCTCAACGGTTTAATTTAAGCAGATATTGGTCCCAGCCACATGTCATGCTTCTTATACTTCTTATTCAAATTTAAAAATACTAATTTAAGTGGCTATTCTTTAACAATGCTGACCAGCAAAACTGTTGGCAGGGCAGTCTGATTGCGCCATGTATAGAGGCATAATGTGACGAACCGTCATACCGTCACGCCAATCGGCAAAAGAATAGACTAATAATCGCATTTGTAGCAATTATTATGGCAGTACCAACTGTATATAAGGGAAACGCGCTTGGACCGTGACACATGACTAGTGGCTTCAGTGGCCCTGGGACCAGGTTACAACAGTGAGATGATGAAACCAACGTAATCAAGCCTGTTACTAGTGACTCATATATCAGGGAGGTTCTAAAAAAACTGTCGACTGCTACTGGTATGAGGATGAAGGGGGCAATTGGATTACTGGCAACTCATTCATTGTTGGTTAAAAGCTACTGCTAACTTGATTTTAAAATATAAAATCGTCCTGGTAACTTTAATTAAGAGGAAGAGTGCTACTGGTATTCTACAAGGGCGAGTTCCCAGTAACCATAATTAGTGAGTGACTGGTAGCCGCTAGATACCAGCAACCGCCCCGGGACTGGGTACTGGTCGCCCCAGCATACCAGTAACTACCCTCAGAACAGGTACTGGTAACCCCTGCATACTGCCGACTTGAGTGATCAAAGTTACTGGGAGTTAATGTTAAGGGTGGCGAGCGATACTAGTAGCTTGCGCATGCCCGCTAACGCAGTTACTAGGAATAAAATACACCTTTGAATTAAGTTCCTAGTAACTTGCATTGGGCCTTAATGACATTAGCGGTAACAAATAGTATCCCTGATGAAGGGTACTAGCAACAATTCTGCTCCGCGCAAGAATCTTTGTAAGCCCTTGGAGTCGATTACCGGTAACTTCCTCCTCATCTTCCCGCGGCAAAGCCGCCGCCTCTATTTATATGGTGTTTTTTTGGGGGGGGAAATAAACAGCCATTCCGAATTGGAATTATGGCAAAGGCTCTCCTATCTTCAGTATACTCCGCACACTGATTTATTTAAAAACTTCTCCACTGTTGTCTGAGAGTGCTTGACCCAGTTACTGGCAACAAGCGCAGGGATAGCTCTGTCTTTGCATCACTCCCGGGGTAGCCAGCTGGCTGGACACCTGCACTCTCCAGTCCTCTCCAGTCTTTACCTATGAAGTGACTGGTAACTGTGACTAGGTGGCCACTGGCAACCCCTAGGTGTCTATCCACGGTTTTTTTAGTCGCACATAAAGCCACTCATGACTGACAATATTGTAGTTTTTATCCGGTACTTTGCGGAAGCAGTCAGAGCACGTCGCAAATACTGGCGGTTTGTGATAATAGGCTATTTCGTGACTATATGGCTATGTATAACAACCATCTACTACCATTATGGCAAGTGTCCCAGCTGTTAATTTAATTTATTCTTGTTAATCAAGAATAAACCCCACGCGTGTCAATTCCTGGTAACCGCTGTGGCGCGCCACTATGGACTTCATTGCAGCTGGGCAGGCGCTTAGTGGCCCCTGGAAGGTGGCTACTAGGGTATGTATGGGATGGAGGTAAAAATTACTGCTCAAAAAACACGAACGCGGGGATACCGGGCCAATACCTATAGCAACACCATCATTTTAAACGGCCATAATATTACGAAAATTCGTTTAATTTAGGATATATATATATATATCATTAGATGGCCCTGCTTCTAGAGATGACTATTTTGTATAATATCCTCTGGCCCGACGGACGGCTGCTAGTCGACGTGGCAAAGAGTCGATTAACCTCCGAATTAAGTTCTGGGTATAGCCTTCCACGCAATTTGTAACCACATTTTCAACTCTTCAATTGATGCCTCGTTAGCTTTCAGATCGCGAATATGAGGGCAGATTTCTATTAGTTTCAATTTGAGAGCTCTCCAAAAGTGTTCAATGGGGGTTGAGAGCAGGGGAATGTAGCGGCCAATAAATATATTCTATCAATCACAGATCAACAGTATGAGGCCATATAGATAGCATGGAAACGATCGAATTGATACTCTGCTGATCCCAAGTTTGGTAGGATTTACTCTCTAATATCTTTGCGTATATTGCTGATTTTTGTATGGGACTAAAATTCTAGTTTCTTCTGCGATTCCCGCATATAATCGTACCAAATTCGCGCTCTTCTGGCATATTGTTGTTAAGATATGTGTATTTGAAAGTGGAAGGTATCTGGGTGGCTGGTTGTGGTGTGACGCGTTGTATGCCCCGCGTTCGTGTATTTTTGAACACCTACTGTATGTTATGGCTATGTAAGAACGCCAAACGTGCTACCTGTTCTACTGCTAAACTGGCTAGCAATTCAAGTCACCTCGTCTCGTTCAAACGCATTACAGCATATGGCTCCATCCACCATTGAAAAGCCGCGAGGAGTATCTATCGATGGCATGTAGTTCTCCTTAGTTATAACCCAGAAAGAAGAATTTCCCCTCAATCTATACATTCCGTGGAAAGACAGTGCCTTTATATTTAGTTAGCTGCACAATATTGGTCTCTTCTTGGATCACCTTCGCGTTGTCAGGGAGGGTGTCTCATACAAAAATCCCTCATGGGCTTTATAATTCAGAGTAAGAGTGTATCAGTATATTGAGTTGATGCTTCTGAGGCAGTATCATCGTCGCCCAGTTCAGTCTTCGGTTCGATGACTGGAGTTAGGGGTACCAAGTTGGACTGGACATCTGGATAACGCTGTTGACGATCGATTTGCCCGCCACGCCAATGTCTTTCTGAGGCCGACATACGGTATGTGACTGAGGAACCATCCCGTCAGTGGCAGATATCATACGTAGGTAGAGTAATCGTGTCTATCTTCGGCATGGTTATAAACTTTAGTTCTGGCGACGACGGAATATCAGGTCTGGAAAAGGTGATGGTACGTTGAGAGTTCAAGCGAGTGTGCAGAACGGGGGCGGTTGGATGTTTGTGAATGGAAGAGAGGATGGCTGAAAGTAAAGGGGGAAGAGTCCGAAATGTCCAGACGGGGCGGGACGTTAACTTTATATACTTGGAAGTCACTGGTGGAAGGTTCCCGCCGCACGTTAGTCGGCCGTATTCGTCCACGACCTCACATCTTGTCCACACTCTGCGGTCGAGAACTAACATGCCCACACCTCCCGCGACAATCACCCGAGCCTACCAGACTCCCCTATACATTGGATGTCGAAAAATGGTTACGCCTTGCCGGCATGGAGTCAAGAGTGTGGCATGGGAACTCGTGATGTGCTCTCTCCGAGCCTTGATGAGGTCTCGTGTCTCGCCCACGCCTCTTCCCATGCATGCCTCCGCGTGCTGCTTCAACCCCTAGCCATTCACGGCCCTGAGAGGCACGTATGCCTTGGCAAGACGCAAGATGTTGGCCGCATGATTCGTGTTCATAGCGAGGGAGCTGGAGTGTTAGGTGAAAGAGCAGCATTTCTTATCTCCGCGGAGTGAAGGCAATCTCGCGTACCTGATGCCTGTGTTGATTCTTGTGGCTCCCAAGTCTGAGTTGGGATACCTGTGATCTTGCCCGTGTTATCAAGCGGCATGACATGTTGGGATAGGGTTGATTGTCTAGAAACTGTGTGATCAAGCATCTGACGAGTCGTGTGTTGCTGTGGGTGTTGCTGTAGCAAGTTGGGCATCCGGGCCGGGACATGTAGTGATAGCCGCAGACTAACAGCTTTTGTGCATAGCAATGATGTTCCGACAGTTGCTGTCGTTGCCATCCGTCGTCGTTGCCGCTTTTGTGCTGCCAGCTCCAGGAGATTTGCGGATGTAAGCACTCAACTATTCATGGCTTGATACCTGAAAAATCGCTTTCAGCTACCTCTTGCTATGGTAGGCAATCCCTATCGACTCCCAAGCGAAGTGAGTTGGGGCTGGATAGCACCGATCAGGAGAGCATTGAGGCGCCTGCCCAACACAGAGGGAGTTGCATTGCCTCCACCTTGGCGGACCTAAACCCAAACTTCAGCAGGTGACAATCGGACATATCTAGCACATGGCTGAGGTCTATAACAACCTGAGAGCTGGCAAAGATATTAAGGGAACTTTGGCTTGCTAGGATATCTCTCGAAGGAGGCGATCGAACTCGACAGAACTTCATAGTGAATGCCGCTCAAAGCACTTTGTGGCTTTCAATTGCTATATCGGATTCTGTGATCTGTAATGCACCCTATATTCCACTAACCAGAAGAAGTCGCATAGAAAAACTCCTGCAGCTTGCTCTGGATGGCGTCGTTCGGAAGCTCCCTTTGGAAGACATTGTGAATGAAATTGAAACGAAATTGGCTCTATGGGAATAGAAAAGAGGGCAGTGATTTGCTAGTAATAAGTAAAAGCCTAAACCGTTCAATTTCAATATATTATATGGGTGCCTATAGCCATAGTGTCGCACGGCCAAATGCGCCATACAGCAAAAGCGAAGTGCAAGCACCAGCGGGTCTGCTGATGTGCCGTGTATAATCGTAACACAAAGGCTTTGCGCTAGCAACTATATATTAACTTTGTATCTATTAAATATATCGTACTTATGAATGCTGGCCAAATGATGCTGGAAGGCCCCGAGAGCATGGAACATAATTCCTTTTTCCTTACAGCATGGTTCAGGACACGCCACAGAGCGCTCGCCAATGCCTTTGAGGTGTTTGGCGATGAGATGATCTCGTGCTCGATAAGCGGAGAAGAACTGATGTAATCGTTGGCTCCGAGATAATGCCTCATTCCAGAAACACATAAAACACTGGTTTTTGCCACATTCCTTTGGCAAATCCTCCTTTGTGGTTGTTACCGTCGCCGCGGATCTTGGTTGCCTCGGCTCTCTCTTCTCTCCAAGAGCCATCATCGCATGTGTTGTGAATATTCGGTGTTTTAGTTTTGTCTCTTCATCCGAGCCGCTTGTATCGGCACAAATGAGTTCGGCTAGCAGCCTCCGCTCCTCTAAGCAGTAGGAGGGCTGGTGTTGCCAGGCCTCCATCTCTAGGTCGAGGAACTGGCTCTCGTTCCTGAGCTGTGCGTTGATCTCAATGGTGTTGATTGTATCAAAAAAAAACTTTCTTGTGTTGTGTTTCGCCAATTTGCGAAGGTATGCTCTCGCTGAGAGCACTTTGGCTTGAGCATCGTGGTACATCTCATACAGCTTAGTACCGGCTTCCTTCGCCGCCTTGATAGTCCCAGATTCGCTGCGAACTTCTTCCGCGTAAACATCACGCATTTCGATCAGGCGAGCGAGAGCTGGGTCCGTCTTGATCTTCTCAAGTTCGGCAGGGCTGGCAACTGTAGGGGCTCTTGGATCGGCATATCGGCTCATATGGCCCGCCGCTTTTAACAGAGCCTTGTTCGAAGGGCGTCCGAGGAAAGCGGCTTGCGTGTCGCACTGAACCCGCTGGTTAATGTACATTTGGTATGTCGACGCACTTATGTGGTTCATGACTTGTTGAAGCTGCGCTTGCGTGGCCACCGCTAATTAAGGTTAGCTTTGCTAAAGTCGTGCACCGACAACATCTCTCACCTTCAACACCCTCGCCTGCACCTCGACGGATTGTGTATGGCCTCAAAATCTGCATGAAGCCCGTCATCTCACCTAACCTTTGAAGATAATAAAGGTAGGTATGGTACCGGAGAGCTTCAGTGCCGGATGTACGGACTGTTCCGTCATATTGCGATACCGCTTGTCGGAATACCGGAATGTCTCTAATGTCCTTTCGCCAGTGAAACTCCAGTGAACGTCGCGGTTCCTTGACTTTGATTCTGTAAAAGTCTTGAACTGAGCGGATATCCGCCTCGAATGCTTGGTCGAGGAGGGCGATGGCCAGAAAGAGAAGCACCCCGTCAAACAGCAGGTTATCCACCTCATAAAAGATAAAGGTTTTCCTGTCCAGATAGTATCAGTAGTTGCACGGGATGACATTCTGGGTGACTAACGGGTTTTCCCTGCGCTTCCACCCTTTGGTGTATCTTAGCGTCACCTCCATCACCGGAAGATCCCCCCCACCTTCAACGTTCTTAAGAAGGATCAGTTTGACATCCCTGTAGCAAATCGTCTTGAAATCATCCTCCTCTGGGTCCCATTCGGTCGCATACTTTGTCTTCGCATCTTCATCCTTCTGGCCCAAATAATGATCGTCAATGGCACCCTTGCTCAGCTTCCTGTAAACGAGAACACGGGGTCGTGTTGCGGTATATGCCTGGATCAGAATCAAGAGTGCCAACTGCACTCGTTGGCGCTCATCAGGAAAGATCGAATTGTCATGGACCCAATGATGATATTGGACCAGGTACACATCATCAACATTCATCACAGGCTTCTCGTTCACGGATGTGTCGAGCTTGTACGTAGTCGTGAGATACCCGTTGATGTACTAATCTCATATAAGCAACCATTGAGACGCACTATAAAACCAATTTCAGGGACAGACACACATTCATAATCTCCTCATTTCCCTCTCTATCAAAATCCACGCCCACAGACTTCCGATAGACTTGAAAGAGGATTCGTTTATATGTCTGCACAGTGCTCCTCTTCTTTATATCGGCATGATTATCTAGCATCCATTGAAGAAACGTCATGAAATGTTCTTGGGCTGAATTTTCGAGATGGGACTTTGGATCGACTTGGAGGTAGGCGCAATATCTGACTTGCTTTAGCATCATGGACAACGAGCAATATAGCTTCAGCATACTGTCTCCATTTTTTTAAGACGCAATTCATGTTGATCTTTGTGGTATCGGCATGCTCTCTTTTCACAGTGCCCTGCTCAGCGAGGCGCCGCTGTGTCGACCGGTAGTAGTCAGGCGAGTGTTGCACCCGCAGTGCTCTTTTTTGGACGGTCATGTCTTGTCTTTGTGTCTTGCCCTCGTTGGAACTGAAGGTCTATGTATAATGCACCTACTGTCTATGGCCGGGTGGCTGTTTAATACATCTTGAATTGCTTAAATAAAAAAGAGAGGAGGTGGGTCGCCCCTGGATAGCGCCGGCGGCAAGACCGTGGGTGAGTGGGGACACGGCGTTGGCGCTTCGCAAAATGCCCTCTAAAAGCGGCATCACGTCCTCCAAAAAAGGATGCCACTTCTTCCAAAAAAGGAGGTCCATTTGCGGTAAACCTACACTTTTGCTGTAAGAAAAACGTAAGGTTATCAAAGACAGATAAAGAGACATAAAAGAGAGGATAAATGGACTCGAAATTAAGAAAAATAGTCAATTCTTTGGGACTTTTCCAAGTCTATATATGAAGCATTGACGATATCCTATCTCTATAACGGCCGCAAGGGAGTAGAGACATATTTGTTTCACCCCTCCCCCCCTTACAGCTAGTCAGCTGCTCATCGATACGAAGATGATAGTGGTAGCAAACATACTCGTAAACAAAAATTACTGTCATGGGGTGCTCTGATTGGTGCCTCTGTCGAGCTTGAGCTACCTATTCGTGTTACATCCGTGTTTCCCAGAGCATGCCACGCCTTGTTCCCATTTCATCTAGACATCATCTAAACCCTTGCTACATGTAGGCGACGCCGACAAAAACGGCCCACGCGGGAATTGACTCGCCCAACTTAGCTCTCACATGGCGAACCAATCCCCCCTGTTTTTTTTGTTAGCACTTAGTGAAAAGTAGCTACCCAAAAGGGTAATTGTGGAAAGCATCGTTCATATATCTCCTGGAGAGTGAAATGTCGGCGATGAAACTGTTTTCATCTTAGTCTTTTTTTTAATTACTATTTACGACCGCTCTGTATCTAGAGGTAGGTAGGAGCCAGGGGTCTAGATCCTGTTCGCTACGTTTCGCTGGACAAAGTTTGCATCTAAGTAAACTATACGAGTAGGATTCGTTGTTATATAGCGCAGTGTCTCACTCCGCATTGACATCGAAGAGTCTCTAAAACCTCAATACTCATCTACCCTTTTCACCTGTGTGATGGTACCATCAAAATATCAGTAATCGCTTTCCACCAACATTTCGTACGAGAACTAGTTCAAAACTGACAAGGCAAGCCTCCTTTCCAGCCCTGTAGGGCCCTGCAGGTAACTTTGAGAAATCAAGTCAGGGGAGGCGTGGCTGAAATGCAGGTCCACATGAAAACACACCCCGGACTAGTAGAGCCAGTGGATCTTAAAATCTGACAAGGCTATAGACCGCGGCGAACGCTGAACACTTCAATCTGACTAGCCCTAATTCCAGCTTGAGGGAGTCTAGCTTGAATTGATTAACTAAAATAAGTATACGGAGTACTGGTCTAATACTTCGTAGCCGACCAAGCGATTACTCCCACAATATGCTTCCTGGCCAATACAATAAATAGAAATCCTAACTCTATATACTTACTTAGGCCAGAGTTGTCCCAAGGTTATCTCGAAGCTACTCTAAAATTGTAAAAGACTATTGAATTGCTTGGCCTGAATTGACCTAGCCTGGATTGTGTTCAGCGTTGACCGCGGCTCATGCTCGCTCTTGGCAGATCATCAGCACCGAGGCGATCATTTGTCGTGATAACGGTCGGGATTTGATAAATCCGCTTCCTATGGGATTGTATTACTAACAGAAAAACTTACCTGTTTAGTTCATCTTTCGAGTTACCAGGCCATTTCTACGAATCACGTCATCACTTTTCTTTGTTCATTGTCTCTGTTTGAGTCGCCCAGGTGTTGAATTTTTGGGTCTGGTCTCTTAGTGAAGAGGTCAGAAAAGAAACGGCAAGATGGCGATTGAGAAACATGGTGATATTCACATCGCTATCACTGGATTGGCATGTCGATTGCCAGGCGAAGGTAGCAACTTGCAGCGCTTTTGGGATTCAATATGTAACGGCACATGTAAGTCCTTAACTTGCGTAACCCCCAGCTTGATAGTAATAACCTAGAGAGTAACGTTCCACCAGCGGCATGGTCAGAGATACCAAAAGACAGATTTAGCCGTGATGCCTTCCCCGCTCCTATCCCTCAAGGGGCGCACTTCCTCCGAGAAGACATCTCACTCTTCGATGCTGCTTTCTTCCGCATCTCCTACGCCGAAGCTCAAGCCATGGACCCGCAGCAGCGGCTCATGCTCGAGGTCGTCTACGAGGCTCTGGAAGCCGGTGGATATCCCATTGAGTCTCTATCGGGAACCACCACTGGTGTGTATATGGGCCAGTTTACGAGCGATTACAAGGAGCTCGTCTGTAAAGATGCGGAGTCGGCGCTACCGTTCTCGGTGACTGGGCTGCAACCAACATCGCTGGCGAACCGGATATCGTGGTTGCTTGACTTGAAGGGGCCGAGTTTTACAATGGATACGGCGTGCTCGTCGAGTCTAGTAGCACTACATCTGGCATGTCAAAGCTTGAAGATGGGGGAATCACAAATGGCAATTGTAGGTGGCGGTAATCTGATGATTAGCCCGGACATGTTCATCTTTGAAAAGGCCCAGGGGTTCTTGTCACCGGACGGCAAGTGCAAGACGTTTGACAAGTCGGCCAACGGTTATGGCAGAGGCGAAGGCTTTGCGGTAGTAGTACTGAAGCGTCTTGAAGATGCATTAGCGGCCGGGGATGCAATTCGGGCAGTAATTAGGGGAACTGCAACGAATCAAGATGGTCATACCAAGGGATTTACCCTGCCGAGCTCGGATGCCCAGATGAGTTTGATACGGAGTGTGTATCGATCTGCTAGACTTGACTTTGACGAGACAGGCTATGTCGAAACACATGGAACCGGCACGAAAGCTGGAGACTTGGAAGAGACGACAGCACTGTCGAGAACATTAGCGAGAGCGTGCCCCGATGGGAAGAAATTGATCATTGGATCGGTCAAGTCGAATATCGGCCATCTCGGAGCTGCTGCTGGACTTGCAGGGGTCATGAAGAGTGTCATGATGCTTGAGACAGGCAAAATTCCACCGAACATCCACTTGCATAATCCGAACCCAAACATTCCATTTGATGAGTGGAACCTCAATGTTCCAACTTCGGTGATGGAATGGCCGAGCGCGGGTCTTCGTCGTATCAGTGTCAACTCGTTTGGATACGGAGGATCAAATGCACACATCATTCTAGATGATGCGCACAACTACTTCGAGCAGAATCGCCTTCAAGGGACACACAATACGGAGACACCGGTTAAACAATTCATTAGGAGTATTGATGAAGCCGCAATTGGAACATATCGCATCTTTACTACCAGCGCCCAGGATAAAGACGGCATAGGACGAGTGAAAAAGGCACTGGCCGCCTTTTTAGAAAGCAAGGCCACGACTCTAGAGACACTGCAAGACAGCACCGAATACCTCGAAAATATTGCCTACACTCTCAGTGACCATCGATCTCATCTCCAGTGGAAGACTTTTTGCGTCGCCTCCTCCATCGAGGAACTCATCACCGCCCTATCCTCCCAAAACAGCGTCCCACCTATTCATCTGTCTTCCCGCAAGCCTCACATAGCCTTTGTCTTCACTGGCCAAGGCGCTCAGTGGGCTACCATGGGAATGGAGCTGATGAGCTACCCGACCTTCAGGGAGAGCATCCATGCCGCGGATCGTCACCTAAAGACTCTTGGATGCGAATGGTCCGCTGAAGAGGAGCTCTCTAGGGGCAAGTCCAAGTCCAAGCTAATGAATGCTTTGTACAGCCAGGCGCTCTGCACAATACTGCAGGTCGCACTGATAGATCTAGTGCAGCAATGGGGAATTTTTCCCAGAGGCCGTGGTTGGACACTCGAGCGGAGAGATTGGCGCAGCGTACTGTTTAGGGGCACTCTCTAGGGAGGATGCTTGGAAAGTTGCGTATTTCAGAGGTGTAATGTCTTCGAAGCTGAGGAGCTCTGGACTTGAGGGTGCAATGATTGTACTGGGAACATCTCCTGAAGATGCCACTAAGATCATTGCTGAGATAGCTCCCAACAAGGTTCACATTGCGTGCATCAACTCGCCCAAATCTGTCACGCTATCGGGTGACGCAGACGCAGTGGACTTGGTACTCCGAATTCTCCAGGAGAAAGGCGTCTTTGCACGCAAGTTACAAGTTGACACAGCGTACCACTCGCCTCACATGCAGACAGTCGCGCGCGAGTACTTTGACTCAATCATCGACATTGCCACTATCACGCCCAGAGCAGGCTGTAACATGTACTCTAGCGTGACGGGAGAGGCCGTCGAAGCGGATGAATTGGGAGCCGTGTACTGGGTGAGGAACTTGATGTCACCCGTTCGCTTTGCGCCTGCGATCCAGCAGCTCGCAAAGCAAGAGAAGGGGCTAGATATTCTGGTTGAAGTAGGTCCTCATTCGGCGCTACAGGGCCCGTCGACGCAGAGTCTGCAGGGCATGGGCGTTGTCAACATGCCGTACTATTCAGTCCTTACCAGGTTCCAGAACGGTATCGAGACGGCTCTGAACCTCGTGGGGATACTTTCTACTCATGGGTACCCGATTAGATTTCGTGAGGTGAATCAGACAAGGAAGACGGCGCGACTGCTAGTCAACCTTCCTTCATACCCTTGGAATCACTCCCAGAGCCATTGGGCTGAGTCGCGAGTGGCGAGGGAGTATCGCTTGAGATCATCTCCTTATAATCCTCTGCTGGGAGCAAAAGCGCCGAGCTTTGTTAGTGGAGAGCATGTGTGGAGGCGTCGGATTCTACTTGCCGACCAGCCCTGGATCGCGGACCACAAGATCCAGGGGACGGTGTTTTATCCAGCAGCTGGATTCCTGGCTTCTGCCATTGAGGCAGCGCTATCTATTGCTGAGATAGGGCGAGAGGTTTCCAAATTCCGACTGAGAGACGTTCACCTCAAGACGGCTCTGGCAATCGAGGAAACCGATCATATTGAGTACACTGTCAGCCTTCGACCGTATTCTGCGGCGACCCAAGAGACATTGTTGAGTGAGTTCATAATCACCAGCTGTCGTGACGGCAAGACTCTAGAAAAGAATTGTTACGGCCTCATAATACTAGAGTACCAAACGAAGGAGGCCAACGAAACACGGGATAATTCGCTAGCTCGCCTAGAAGACGGCCTTGTGCATTGCGACACTCTGCTCAATGCCAAGTCCTTTTATCAGTCTCTTACCGGAATCGGCTTCCAGTACGGGCCAGCGTTCCAAAATATCAGAAATGTGTGGTTTCGCAACGGTCAGAGCCTAGGGGATGTGATCATCACAGATATTGGGTTAGATACAGTCCAACGACCTCACATAATACACCCTACCACGCTCGATGCCGTCTTCCATCTCGTCTTCGCCGCTCTTAATAAAACCCCACAGGGATTGCGGCAAGCCATGGTACCGAAAATGTTTGACGAGATTGAGGTTGACGCTAGAATCCCTTACCGGGCTGGTTCTTACTTGCAGGGTTTTGCTGACGCTACAAGACGTGGCTTTAAAGAGATTATATCTGAGATAGTGATGAGAGATAACATGAAAGGTGATCCTGTGCTCAGGATTTCAGGATTTTGCTTACAGGAAATCGGAGGGAGCGGCGGAGGTGCAGAAACAGACGTGGCGAGGAAGATTTGTAGTTCACTGGTTTGGAGGCCAGCAATCAATCTGCTGCATCCGGAAGAGCAGGTCCATATTTTCAAGCAGGCCATTGGGACAGCACGTGAGAGTTTAGAGATTGAGGAGTCCGATATCTTCGTGGCGAGCTCAATCACAGAAGTCATCAAGTTGCTACATCACTCCAACCCCAGCTTGACCATTTACGAGGTTGTTGGCAACAAAAACGCGTCTAGACCAATTCTCTTCGATATAAAAAGTCTCACAGAGGTTCTGAAGACGGCGAATTGCAAAATATGGTGCCCGGATGAAGCATCGAAACATGACGTGGAAAAAGTACTCCAAGGATCAGAGGATATTCAAGTTGATGTACAAAGTCTGACCGAGTCTGTGGCTCAAGAAGAGCCACAAGCGCTCAGCGACTTGATCATTCTGCCTCTGGACCTATACCCCGTGGAGAAGATGATTCAAGCCATTCAAAAAGCCAAAACTCTGCTGGCTGATGACGGTCGACTATGTCTGACAGCCCCTCTGAGTCAAGAGACACAGGCTGAGACTCTGGGCAAAGAAGCTGGTCTGAAGAATTGGATTAAAATTCATGGCTTTGAAAATGCTGAAAAGCAGCGGAATTTGCTCATTAGTTCCAACAAATCCGGCGCCTCCTCTTCAAATGAAGCCAACGAGTCCGAGAGGGTTGTTATACTCCAGCCAGCTGTTCTATCTGAACAGGTGGTCCTTCTTTCAGAGCAGCTGAGAGACAGCTTGGTGATTCTAGGATATGATATCTCATTCCAGACATGGAGTGACAAACAATCATGGGAGAGTAAATCTTGCATTTCTCTCGTAGAAATCGACCAATCCATGTTCCACGACATTTGAGAAGTGGACTTCAATCAAGCCAGGTCACTTATCCTCGAAGCAAAGCGTACACTTTGGGTCTCAGGACACGGTGAACCTTTTAGTTCAATCGTAAGTGGCATCGCTCGCGTTGTCCGTAACGAAGAGCCGGGGTTGGCCTTTCGCACCCTCGAGTTTGACGCGTCAGAGGGGTATTATTCTAATAAGCTCGCGGACCTTATTGTACGATCTTTTAACAATCCTAGCGCAGACAACGAGTACAAAATCATGAATGGAGTCATACACGTTAGTCGGGTGCTCGAGGACGATGGCATGAACAGGAAGCTACACCTACTGAACCCCCAAAGTAACAAGGCTGTCAGCGAAGTGGCCATTGAAGAAGCTGCAGGGCCGTTGAAGCTCAGCATCCGGAATGCCGGTCTCTTGGATACCCTCTGCTTTGAGCTTGACTCTACCGCTGAAGCGGACCTAGCTAATGACGAGGTTGAAATCATGGTCAAGGCAACCCTAGTGAGGTAGGATGTTCATGTCCCCCAAAAACGGGCTATTTTGGGTGAAGCTAACTGAAACTAGTACAAGAGATGCGATGACAGCAATGGGCCAGCTGCCGAGCAGGGATCTTGGATTTGCCGCGGCGGGTGTTATCCGTCAAGTCGGATCAGCTATCTCAATTCAGAGTTGGCGACCGAGTCGTGACTTGCAGCCTTGGGGGACATAGAACCATATTGCGGGTGAAGTCTGACATTTGTGGCCTGATACCTGATGAGTTGACATTCCAGGAGGCTGCAACAATACCACTGTCACACGGGACGGCATGGTATGGACTTATGCGGCTAGCTCGAGTGCAAAACGGAGAGTCCATTCTCATCCATGATGCCATTGGAAGCATAGGTCAAGCCGCCATTCAGATCGCGCAACATGCCGGACTAGACATTTTTGTAACAGTCACTTCAGATTCTGAGAGGGAACTTATCCAAAACAACTATAGCATCCCTGACGATCGCATCTTCAGCTCAAAGACCATAGTCTTTGTTGACAACATCAGGAGAATGACTAATGGCCGAGGCGTTGATGTCATCCTTAACTCAACATCCGGGGAGACACTGCGACAGACATGGAACTGCATTGCACCATTTGGCACTTTCGTCGAGGTTGGATCAAAAATCGTGTTGGGGACTTTACATATGGATATGAAGCCGCCGGTACAGGACACGACTTTTACCAGCTTCGACCTCCACCGCGTAGCCCAACGGCGGCCTGAACTCATTAAAGAAATCCTGGCTGGTGCCCTGGACCTTGTACGCAAGGGCATAGTCAAGCCCAGTACCCCTACTACGCTCTTCCCAGCCTCAAATGTCCAAGGCGCATTCCGCTTCATGGAGTCACAGTCTTCACATGAAGCTGTCATTACATTTTCCGACAACGACGTCGTGCCCTATCTCCCTCTTCATAAACTCTCTCTCAATCTCGACCCTGAGGCTACGTATCTCCTCGCTGGTGGTCTCGGTGGTCTCGGGCGCAGCATCGCAAGAATGCTGGTTGATAATGGCGCCCGCAAAGTCTGCTTTCTTTCCCGATCAGGTGTCACATCCTCCCCCGCTCAGACTCTGATTCGAGAATTAGAGAGCCGTGATGTCCGAATACTTGTTCAATCCTGCGATATCGCGGACTCGGATGCCGTTCAAAATGCCATCACCCGATGCTCCAATGAACTTGGTCCCGTTCGCGGCGTCATCCAGTGTGCCATGGTCCTGAGAGATACTCTTTTCCGCAACATGACACATAAGCAGTGGATAGAATCAACCCGACCCAAGGTCCAGGGCACGTGGAACTTGCACCACGTACTCCCCGAGGTTGAGTTCTTCATCTCGCTGGGGTCCTTTACGGCCATTTTTGGGAACCGGGGGCAGAGCAACTACGCCGCTGGTGGAGCCTACCAAGATGCCCTTGCGCACGCACGACGGGAGAAGGGCCAGCATGCTGTGACTATTGATGTGGGTGTTGTGCGTGATGTCGGAGCACTAGCAGAGAACGGCATGTCCAACACGCTCCGCGACTTTGAGGGACCTTACGGCTTAGATGAGGCAGAGCTACTGAACCTCGTCAAACTTGCCATCGTAGGTGATATCGCAGGCACGATCTCTCCACAGGTGCTCACTGGTCTCGCGACAGGAGGTAGTGCCTTAGCTGCAGGTGTGGAAGCGTGGTACCTCCCTGATCCCAAATTCTCCATCATGGCGCAAATAGGCACCAAGTCTTCTCAGAAATCTAACACCCAGGACGAAGTCTCAGTGCAGACGCTCCTCTCTAGTGCAGCATCCCTCGCCGAAGCAGCTCAAATCGTCACCTCAGCGCTCGCAGCCCGCATAGCGGCCATGCTTCAGACAGACCCCTCCGAGATCGACGTCAATCGGTTCCTGCACTCGTACGGTGTTGATTCATTGACAGCTATTCAAGTGGTGGACTAGGCGCTGCGAGAGTGCAGCGCGAAAATCACCGTACTAGACGTGATGGCTGGAGTGCCGATGGGTGAGACAGGGAGAACTATTGCCTTGAAGTCGGGGTGTTTACCTAAGGGTTTGGAATAGAGCAGATTCAAGTAGATAGTTACTATTTTGTTATTAAACGAATAATTAAACCCTCCTTAGATTCACTTCAGATGACCTACACAGGCCAAGATCTATCCATTATTACCCGCTATCCAATTGTACGTATAGATTATCGCAAAATCTTGTGCGATTCACCGAATTTTAAGATCCTCGCACATCTTGTAAGAGGCAAAGAATGATTTCTGGAAACAGAGAATTGGAAGACACTCCCATGGGTAAATGATCCAGGCTCTAAGACCACAATTGATTATGCCATGTTGAGGGCGATTTAGACAGTTCATCTTCTTCGGAAATGTTGTGTTTTTGTTTTTTTGTCGCGCTCGACAACACCTCATCAGCATCATCTCCGTTGCCTCGCTTGTTGTCCGCCACACTTGGTGTCTGCTTCTTTTGAATCGGAGTTGCCGCCTGCAGAAAGTACTTAAGACGTTCCTCATTTTTGTCGTTGCCGTGTACGTCGTCTATTATCTCCGAAAGCCTTAGTGTTGTAGACAACTCATCGTCGGAACTCACAACAAACCCTGGAGTTTTATATTTCGTACGGACATGAATGGCAGTTGAAGCACCCCCTGCCTTCTTCGGAAACCTTCCTAGTGTAAATGTAACAGTTTTTGCTGGTGTCAGCAGTCTTTTCGGTCCTACGGAATGCCTTTTTGTTGGTGAACTCGTCCTTTTTCCTACAACTAATGCGGCAGGCCTGTCCTGGCGTCCACTGCTCCCTTGGACTGGCTAGTCTTCCCCTGTTTCAAGTGGGAAAAAGGCGCGATACTCCCTCATTTCGTTATACAGTTCAACATCTCCGAACTTCTCTCGTCCTGCCTCACGCAACAAATAGAGGTCTTCCTCGGGAAAAAGCGTGTTCAGCATTAACCACTTCGTCCAAGTGATGTGTTTGTCGTGAATTTCGTCTTTATGCCAGATTGCTCTATAGAGCTTCTGCACAGACGCCATTGTCTGTCCTTGTTGTCCCGTTCGCCACGCTCTATTCTGAAGCTAGCATATATAATCCATCTACTTCTCTTGTCATATATTTGTCGCCTAAGCGTAGTACATTGCCACCACCTTTGTTGCGGCGTCGTACATAGGATCGCTGGGCAAGATATTCAGATCCTCCAACTTAATGGCAAGCGGTGGTTTGCCATCCTGGTCTTCGGCCATCCTGACCCACACTCAGAGGCCAGCATTCAGTGACGTGCAGCTGTCGTGGACACGGAAAAATTGGGAATAGATGGAATGTGAAGGTAGAAACAATGGTTTGTGATGTGGTTTCGTTCCTCCAATGAGGCTGTGTTGAATACTGCAAATGCATGTGCGAAGCTCCTTAACTCCGGGTAAGGATCAGTGGAAGACATCGACAGTAAAATTTTCAGGCAGATTTACTGTCATTTGTTGAGCTATCCAGGCAATAGCATTCAGCTCATGTTTCCGCTGCAGGTTGAGTATCGCAGCGTTAGCCATGAGTCTCAGGAAGCACAATGGCTGTCTAGAATTATCTCCCACATCGCTGATGTTTATGCGCTCGAAGCTGTCAGGTATTCTGCGACGGTAGGGCTGGTTATATAATCTTGAGTGTCAAGGGATAAGGTGAACTGTTATTCCCTGGTTGGATACCTGTGACATGATTGGAGACAGGGGGAACAAGCAAAATGGTAGCCCTCGTCAAATTCACCCAACCTTGGGTGTAGCATAGGTGTATTAGGGAATTGATATGTGTTATCTAGTCAAATATAAGGAAGACATCACCGCGCTTGCCATTAGAGAAGAAAACATATATTTATAAATTCACGTTCATTCATTGGATTAAGACCTTCGACGACTCCTTGTGGAGAATCTCATTCTCCTATCAACATTGAACGAAGAATGGTGACCTCGACGACAACCTTGATCCAGCTCGAGCAGCATCCGTAGCGCGGTATCCAGCAGCACGATGTCCACCATCATGACGCTTCTGGAGAGGTGCCATCGGATATGGACCCAATCCTTGAAGCTTCTCGCATTGCTGATAAGGTACTCAACGGCGGTTTTGGCTGGGTGGTTATCGTCACCTGCCCAGTTATCTGCTTTGTCGAGGGGGAAATTGCACGCCCACACACACACACAAAGACTAGTATGGAGCGCGGGAACCGCGCTGCTGATAGGACCACGAAGCCGTAATCTTATAATTTGATACTCAAAAGACACTGCGGATCATTTGATCACGACGCCAGCAGCCAGAATCAACCAACAGTCGCCTTTCTACGCCTCGGCAGCAGCAATAGCCACAGCTAGGGTCACGTATTGAAGGGGGAAGAAGGCTGAAGTGTATCAAACTAAGTCTACCTGTTAATCTTCTATACCTATAGCTTTCCCTAATATAGTAGCTACCAAGTTAGGCAGTCAGTTCTTCTCTCGGGCAAGCAGGGGAAAAGAAATGCAAGTGCGCTGGGCCTGTCAGTTACCCACGACAAACTGCTTTTGGTTCACTACCTGGAACTACAGTTAAGGTGTCATGCAGAATGCCCTTGTTCATGAAGGCCTTGGGTCAGTGGCCAGACTGTCCTTCATTGGCTCCATCCCGCTCACCCTGATGGCTGTCCTAGCCATCGTCAATGCCCGCTTGATCCCATGGACTGGTATTCGCCAAACCACTACACTGGGAATCTCCCTCCTAGGAATATCCCTTTTATTGAGTAGCCTTTCCGTAGGCAATGTTACTGAACAGTTTATTACACAGGGTGTTGTTGTGGGCGTTAGTATGGGTCTGTGTTTCATGGTAACCTCATCACTCTAACATAGTACTTCAGTCGCGATCGCGGCCTCGCCAATGGTATAGTCTCCAGTGAAGGCGGGCTTGGAGCAGCAGTTGTCAGCTATCTTCTAGATGCCCCGATTCAGCGGTTTGGTATCACTTGGGCATATCGGATTCTAGGCTTCGCCGCCTTAACTACAGGGCTTCCAGCAGCATACTCCTATCAAGACAGCCAGCTTTCTCGAATGGCAATTGTGCAAGAACCCCAAATTTGTGTTCATGTTCGCTGAAGGAGCCATCGAAATCTTCACACTGCTTGTGCTAGCCTTTTCCCTTCCCTTCTGTAGCATGTCCATCAAGCTGTCGTCAAGCACTGGTGTCGGACTTCTGGCATCTTTCAACTTCACGTCGGCCGTATCCTGGGTGGTTTCTTCTCTGACAAATTGAGGCCACTGAATACGCTCTTCAGCTCGTTTATTCTCACTGCCATATGTATGCTTACTTTGTTGCCGGCCTCCACCACGTTGGCCCCGCTGGCAGTTTTCGTGATCTCCAGATGAGAAACTACACAATGTTTTACCCAAGCCGAGTAGCCACTCGAGACAAGGGGATGTGAATTGTATTTTTTTTGGCTGTCACACACTCTCTCGGATAGATCATTCGGCAAACCTACAGAGAGTGTTATGTAATGCTAACAGCCACGACTAGATGTGGTTCTAATATCCTTAATGGGCGAATCCTAATGCCTAAAGCACATACCTAAGTACTTGACGAAAAAGCCGTTGGAGTGTTTTGCGAGGCTTAATGCCAAACGCCTTTATCAAACTGTCCGTCCTATTAGGACTAGGGAACTTACAGGGTTCTGTCAGATTCACAGTTCGACCATGGGGTCTCGCTATGCCGCCGTGTTGGTCATCGGAGCTATTTCTGAAGTGGCCACCGGTATGTTGGCTACGGTTTATGGCGCTCTGTCGCATTTCATGTCGGGGCAAAAAGGATGAGGACAAAGTCCCTGATGGCACATTTTTTCCGTGTTAGTCATCGCTTCGGGGGTAATACGGAGTGCATTACTCTTTATGATGAAAAGGATCTGGAACGCTGAGCGGGGCTAGACAACTATTGGACGGGCGATTCCATGAACTAACCTGGCCTCCACATTCTCAATCTTTTCTAGCATTTCAGTATTATTATGTATTCTAGGTCTAGTGAAACTCCATTGAAGATTGCACCATTCTCAATTGCGATATAAATGCCTTGAAGTAATGCCGAGGCTACAGAGTACTTTGTCTCAAAATCGACCAGTCCTCAACCACGGGGAAATATCGGGATTCAGCGGGGGGAATGGTCAATCTTGAGACATTCTAGTACCTACAGATCGGAAAATGGGATCCTGGGGTGATGCGGGGTGCGGGGTGCGGTTCAGGTTCAGGCCGGACCTTGGGTCCAGTATTTGCAGTCGAAAGAGGCAATTTCCAAGGGGGCTTTTGAGTCCCTCGCCCATAAATCCTGCTGAAAAAGATCACGGAGCGGAAGTCCTTCTAGTAGAATTTAGGTTAAGATCAGATCTATCAGAGGTATGCTGATGAAAAGTTGATTACAGTCTAAAAGCTTTAAAGCTGATCGACATTCCTCGCTGGCTTACTCAATTTGCCGAGTAAGGTTTCAAAAGCATGATCCTGGGTCCCATTCTTGATCCTTAGCTTCAGCTCGGCGATTCAGAATCATCAGAACCATACTCCCGAGACCCTTTATGTCCGAGATTTTGGGTGGACAGTATTCAGTAAGCTATTACGTGAATAGCTTTCTATTTCATCCCGCCCTGCATATAAATAAGGGTCGTTTGTGAAGTATATTTATTTTACGAATCTCAATCAAATCACACATAACTTGGCAATACGAGATTTCCCATTATTATCACGGCATATATCCTTCATCATGTCACAAGTTTATCTCATTACAGGCGCATCCACAGGCTTCGGAGCCCTCGCAGCTCGCGCAATCGCAAAGAGAGGGCATACTGTCTTTGCGGGCATGTACATGCATGACGGCAATACCAGCAAATGCGAGGACGCCGCCTCGAAATTTGCCAAGGAACACAGCGTAGACCTCAGAACTGTGCCTCTGAATTTGCTATCGCAAGAGTCAGTGGACACAGCCGTATCAACTGTTATCAAAGCAACTGGTCGGATCGATGCTGTCATCCACAATGCGGGCCATATGTGCTGGGGTCCATCTGAAAGCTTCAGCGCACGGCAGCTTCTTCACCTCTACGACGTTAATGTTGTTGGGTGTCAAAGATTAAACCAGGCTGTATTACCGCATATGCGCAAGGCATTATCTGGGCATTTGATCTGGGTTTGCAGCGGTTCAACGTATGGCGGCAAGTCACCTATGATCGGGCCGTATTTTGCAGCAAAAGCTGCCCAAGACTCTCTTGCTCAGTCATACGCCCACGAGTTAATGCCTTGGGGCATTGAGACGACTATTGTATCACCTGGTCTTTTTACAAAAGGCACGAATCACTTCCAGGATGCTGCAAAGCCTGACTTTCCAGCAATCGCTACAGAGTATAATGAGGGTCCGACGAAGCACCTCGCCGAGGAAACAATGAGCGGGACAGCAGGTCTACCCCCGCCTGACGCTGATCCATCTATTGTCGCGGATGCTCTCGCTGAGCTTTCAGACATTCCACGCGGCAAAAAACCGTTTAGAATGACTCCAGATCCTGTAATTGATGGGGGCGAGGGGGCTTCTATGGTTGTGGATAATAACAAGGCTAACTTCTATCGTCGAATGGGCTTGGGAAAGTATTTGAACGTTTGGCTTTGAATACTATATATATGTTAGCATGATATTGCCCTGCGCAATTGTTGAGACCCGGTGTATGGAGAACACCCATGAACCGCAAAGTACATCGCTTATCTGGTTAAGCTAATATTTGTGGTGTAGATGATCTTATGTAGTACTTATAACATTATCCGGGTATCCATGAACCTTCATTTCTGAATTCTGTTATTATCTATATACTCGGTGTTCCAGTTTTGGTTAATAAGATAATCAACCCTGTTACAGAGCGACTAAACTAGTTGTCTTCAAGGTTGCGGCTGTTAGTGCCCTCCAGAGTGCTGTTAGATTAGCTAGCGTTGCATACAGTCGCGATAAAATGGATGAAAGTTAACTGCTGGTGGGCTTGGAGTGAAGCAACATAACTACGCTGCGACCGAGCAACCAACTTAAATGTCCCTCCAATACACCAGATAGCTGTAGTATAAGTACGTGGGTCTTTACCATTGCGCGGGCCATAGTCATAAAGGTTTTTTTTGTAAGTAATATAGCTATTTAATGCCATACTTTGTAATTGGCGTATAGATAATGCACACTGAAATTTATTGGTGGGGTGTGGCAGCGGGAGGGTAGGACAAAAAATGGAAGTTGTGTACAAACAGAGATATGCATGAGTGTAAATGGTGATTCTCTTTGACAAATTTAGTGATGGCTGAAGATGCTCTGTAAGTAGTAATAAAATCAATACTTGGAGAATTCCCCAGAGCTTATAGACAAAGGGCACAGGCTGCATCACCTCACATTTCAAGCCGAACTCGAAATCTGGAAACCCATGTAAGGCATGTAAACGGTACGCCCGCTTATAACTTATCTAAACTCGAATCTTTCACGATTCTCCCAAGTTCGAATAAAGAGATTTTTTTGCTATGCCCTAGTAAACTGGTGGATTTTAATATGTTCCAGGACCTCTACCATCAATAAACCTATTGTGTAAAACTATGCTGCTACCAAGGTGCCGGAAGAGAGTCTACCAGGCCAAGAAACCGCTGTACCATTCGGAGTACAGCGATCGCAATTGTGTTAACCGTTGTTCAGGTAGGCTGCAAAATACCAGCTCATTGTATCCGGTGAATTATTCGATTATGAGGTTCAGATCATAGCTACCAATCAAATACTACCACAAAAGAGGTCATCAGTGTATGGGTTCCGTCTTTACACGAGAGTGGTGAACTTGCGCATGGTACCTACTCAACCTTTGCATTTTTCACATAAGGGAGACATTTCTGAGCTCTTCTTACATATACTATGCAGTACAGTACCTGCGATTAACATGTGACTGGTCTTGGACCTTTCGACAATAGAAAAACGCGTATGCTTGATCTGTGCGTTGTGGGCCCGACAGTAACGTATGCCTAAGGTACATGTCATTGATTATATATACCTAGTACGTCTGGATGATTACTTTTTCCTCTTCTTCAAGGGAGAACAACCCTCATCTTGAAAAACAGAAGATAGAGGTAACACACATGAATACACATAAATGAGCAAGTTCTGCTAGTTACCAATAGATTGAGCCCGTCGTGTATCCAACAAGTTCTAATAAGGTTTCCAAGCCTCTCACTGTCTGGCCTAAAGATATGCAACTATCCCCATGTAGGCTTGGTGGCTTCAATAAATACATATGCAATCCTTCACAATCCTCTATTAATCCGACTCTCTCCCACGAAGTGTGGGGTTGAATAACTCTCGCTTCTCAAGGACACAATTCCTTCCCCAAAACAGATACAACACAGTGGTGATCCTTAACAAGCAGCTATGTTACGCTGGCTACACTTGCATAGTACTTTTCGAAGATTGGCAACTATCCTCTCTCTATTTATTATCATCATTTTTCTTCATGATATATACCTTGGGCGTGGCTCCGGTCTCTTCCGATCAGACACCTGTTTGCGCTCTGTCTTGCCTCAACATGAATTCCTCATTACTGCGAAGCACTGTCCGCTTTCACCTTCGTCTCACAAGCCAAAGACTCCACAAAATGCAAAGCTAGCATCGGCTATATCGCCAGCAGAGCTCCTCTGCCGACAACCAGCTCTAGCATCCAAGGGGATTCCAAAACTGCTCCACCAAAGCTGGAAATCGACTGATCTGCCTGCCAAATTCCAAAAGTGGAGCAACACATGTCGCGAGAGGCATCCCGACTGGGAATGGGTGCTATGGACCGATGAGGATAACCTCCAACTTATTAAGACTCACTTCTCGTGGTTGGAAGAGACTTATTTAAGTTTGCCAGGGAATATTTATCGAGCCGATTTGGCTCGGAACCTTTACATGTATATGTTTGGCGGGTGAGTTTACGGTCTGCATCGGATCAATCCGTTTTCATGTGAACGCATGCAGGTGAGCAAAGACGATGGCTAACTTGGGGACTAGAGTTTATGCTGATCTAGATACTGAGTGCCTGCGCCATATACCTGATGCTCTTGCAGCATACAACATGTCCTTTCCCAACCCTGTCGACAAGACATCCGATGACAATCAGAGGGGCCAGACTGCTGTGTTTGGTCGCATGGGCTCTAACTCCACCTTCCTCCACAGTATACCGAATGCTTGGATGGCTGCTTCGCCTAGACATCCCTTCTTCCTCTATCCCCTGGAGTTTGCTCGAGCCGAGATTAAAAAGAGCAAACAGATTTTGAATATTGGGTATGCGTATCCTGCAGCAGAAGAATTGACTGGCCCAATTGCTTTGCGGGTGAGTATTCAGCGATACAAATCGTGTATGAAGACAGTGGATGAGGTGGTCCTGCTACCCGATGGCTTGATATACCCTTATAATTGGCATACAGCACAAGAAGCATCATTGTCTATTTGCTCAGCTGAGAGGGATACGTTCAATGCGAGCCAGTGCAAGGAGATGCTCAACGCTCAAGAGAAGGGTAGCATATCCATCACCTACTGGAGCCACACACATAGGGGCAATGGCGCAGATGATGAAAATATTGCACGGATCAGTCGAGTGGAATGAGAAGTCCCATCAGCTTGCAACAGCGAGGGGTTTTAAGACACATTCCTTTCTTCGTACATTCCGTCATCCGTCAAACAATGCTCCTTTGTCAGTCAACCTCAGCAACGATGGTTCCACATCGCGGCACGTTCCTTCGTCCCTCACTAGCTTGCAACAATAGCCGGATTCGTAAGTCTATAGCGATATCATGACAAATAGATTACCTACTTCAAGGACCCGGATAGTCAGCAGCTTTTCATATATTTGAGCAGCAGCTTTTCCCACCTAACTTAGCATCAGCAAGAGGGTCGAATTCAATCATTCCCAATCCACCTCTGAACCCTCATACCGTTGATCTGTGATTAATATCCTTAACTATGCGCCTTTCAGGAAGCCAATGCAATGTCGTATATGGGGCGTGGAGATTTTGGTAAACAGCAAAGGCTTAGAATATACCAATGAGGAGGAGATATCCTATCTGATGTACAAGACCACACGCAGTGGAGAAATCTACTTGATTGGGATGAATACTTTTCATGATTCTACCTTAATCCGTCGAAGAAGCTCAGCAGGCGCTTCTTGGTGATCACTCCAACCAACTTAGCAGACCCTTGCTCAACCACGATCAGCGTGTTGAAAATACCCATGGCATATGCCCTGCTAGTTTGCGATTACAAGTCCAGCATCCACCGGACCTCGGGCTCTGACACTGGCTAGTTTGGTCCGGAGAGTGGAGTTTGTAACCCGGTAATTTGGACCAGTAAGCACTGTGATCTCTTCCATTGTGTTTGCCGGTAGAACAAGGACTTCCATCGTGGTAAATCCTTCAGAGTCTCTGAGCGCCCTAGCTTAGCAAGGGTGTGTTCCGAGTCTAGGAAGAGTGGCCTAGCAGATGCTGCGCCAGGTCATAGACTCCATCCGTGCTGATGCAATCGGCAACCCATTTCCGCCGTGAGTATGTGTGACGATCCGGGTTGATTCTCAACAGTCAAACCGAGGTTCGTGGGTTTATATTGACAGAGAGGTCAAGGATGAATATTAAACAGGGTAATGTAGTCACGATTCTGTAGAACAGGTGGTTCTAGTAAATGCAATTATTAACAACTGTCTAAGTAACTATACTAAATAATCGTGACTTATCTAGTCTTATATATAAAAGAGATATATAGTGAATGTACTTGGATTGTTTAGATTATAGCGATCCTGTCGATCCAGGATTACGGTTTTGTACAGTGATCCCTTTTATAGGATTACGCTTATAGCTATAATCTATTAGTAATTAGTTAGAGGTTCCGATATTCTGCTGTAATCCTATAACTAGGTCTTCGATATAGTTGGGTCGTAATACAATATCCCCCTCCCGTTAATCTTATCCTTAAGACCTGTTGGTTCCTTTATAAGTTTTGTCCGTTTATTCTCTTTACCCTTCCTATACTAACACTATAACAGATTGTATTGCCAAACCTCGCGCTCGTAAATCTAACGAGTATGCCTTACTTACTTCTTTAATTCTTTCTAAAGGCAATCCCGCTAATATACCTTGCACTTTTTGCTTTTAGAAGAAATTGGTCTGTCGGATAATGAGTAACTCTTTAAAGTGTAGCGAATATGTGCGTCAGGGCTGTTCCTGTAATAGGGTTTTAGTCGCTTCATTTTATGCACTCTTTTCTTTCCTCTCCTTTATATCTTTCCACTAACTTCTTTAATTACGCGCGTGCTTAAGCAGCAGAAAAAGTTTAAGTTGGAAAAGGATAAAATAAGTAAAAAGCTAAAGGGTCTTTATTCCCGTCTACCAGAGCTTTAATCGCAGATTACAGCGGCTATAGGGCATTTAAACCGCATTCAGTATACTAAAAAGAAGGTATATAAGCAATATACTAAACTTTTTAAATAAAGGCTGCAGGGTTTAAATAAAGAGGATAGTATACTGCCCTCCTTATCTATCTAGGAGGCAGAGGTAGTAATTGATCTTTAGTCGCTGGGGGTGCCCGTTAAGGTAGATTAGGCTTCTTTAAGGCTTAGCGACAATTTTGCGGACTTAAATCCCCTAATCTTAAGGACTAGTAAAACTGTTTAAGTTTATTTTTAGCGTTTAATAGGTATTTAGTAAATTCTTAAAAGTTATATTCCTTTTTATAGTTTTTCTATTTAACTAAATATTAGCGTTTATTATTTTTTACTTTTATAGCTTTAACTTTTTTAACTTTATATTCTTTTTTAACTGCTAAAACTTTAATTAAGTTTATAATTAATCTATTTTTTAATTTATTTTATAATGCTTTTTTAAATAGTAAAATATAAAATACTAGGTAGATTCGGATACTGTCTAGTAGTATAAGTTTATAAGTGACTTTTAAAATAACTTTTTTAACTAGGTAAAGTTTAAGTTTTTTAAAATTTAATTTATCGCTTAATTGTATTATCTTAATATTTACAGTCTTTTTTCCTAGCGAATAACATTATAGGTAAACTATATCTCCCTTTTTAAAGATTAGTCCCTTTAATCTATACTTATTAGTATACTTTTTTATTTTTTTTTATATAAAGTAAAGGTATACCTGCATTTCTTTATATAACTGCTTTATATCTTTAGCTTTAATTTATACTTTATTAATATATAGGCCTTTTTTCAGTACTTTATATACATTTAGTATAAAACTATAGTTAATGTATATAAAGTTAAATCTAATTAACTCCAAAATGTCGCTATTATAGGATATTTATATAATTAGTAACTTCTCTATTTAATTATTGTAATTAAAGTTAATATAACTTCTTAAATAAACTTTAATAACTTAATTAATACATTTTATCTATCTGTTTATTTATAGGTAATATATAGTATTAAGCTTATAGTTTATACTTAACTAATTTATAAATACTTACTAGAATTTAAATGCAAAGGTTAATCCTTAGTTAAAAATAATCTTGGCTAGAATTATATAATTGGCTGCAATAAATTGTAAAAGTATATAAGCTAGTGTTTCTGTATTTATTACTTTTTTATATAAAAAGAAATAAGAGTATTTAATAAATCAGTCTATAATTACTAAAATATTATTATATTTAATCTTTAATCTTAATTTAATAGATAATAATAGTTTAATAATAAAATCTAATAAAATTAATTCTTATAGTTGCTTTAGTACTAGTAAAGGTTAAAGTTTACTGTATAGTTTATATTTCGAGGGTTTAACTGTTTTATAAATTATATAGCAAGAAATAATATCTTATATAACTTTTTTAAGCCCTTAAAATTTAAAGTACTTTTAAACTTATTTATAGGTTTTATAAATACCTTTATATTTATATACTAGGTGTTAATAAACTTCTATAACTATATTTTTCTAAAGTTTATTTAAGATTTAAATCTTTCTATTTTATTATTAAATTCCTTTATTATTAAACTTTACATCTTTTAGGAATCTATTATTATCTTAGGTAATATAATACTCTTTAATATATTAAAGTATAGCATTATTATTAAATACCTTATATATAACTTAAAGTGCTATTTATTAATAGTATCCTTTAAAGGTTTATTTTAAAATCTGCCTAGTATATTTAATCTTTCTTTAGTTATAGTTAGCTTATTTATTAAGTATATCTGCTTATTTATTCTCGGATCCTTTTTAGTAGATTAAGATATAATCGAATTTTAAAAGATATTCCGCGTAGTAGATTTATTTTCCAGAAAGTTATTAAACTATCGCGAAGTACGCGATATTCTTATAGTCAGTATATACTTTAACTTTATATATTCCTTTTAGTAAATAGTATTGCTATTCTTTAAATGCAAGAATAATAGCAAGGAATTTTTTATTATATATCAGATAGTTTAATTCTGCGCTATATAGCATTTAAAAATAAAAGGCAATAAAGTATAGCTTGCTATTTTTATCCTTTTAATTAAATTAAGCTTTTATAGTAAAGTTAAAAGTATCTATTTCGACTTCTGTTTCTTTAAATAGGTTAAATATAATAAATATAAGTTCTTTTAAAATAAGCTACTTAAATTTATTAAAGGCTTTTTATATATTTAATGCCTATAAAAACTTTTAATTCTTTTTAGTAAGTTTATAAAAGATTTATATAATACTTCTATAGCCTTTAATAAATTATTAATAATAATTAACAAATCTTAAAAAGCTTTAAACTTCCTTAACTATTATAGGTATAGGCTAGTCTTTTACTATTTGCACTTTTAATAAATTTATATAAATTTCTTTAAAGGTAATAATATAGTTTAAAAAAGTAACTTTTTGTATATAGAATTTGCATTTTTTAGGTTTTATAAATAGTTTAGTATTTTATAGTGTCTATAATACTTTATAGATATATACCTTATATTCTTTAAGGGTATCCGAGAAGATTAGGATATTATCTAGGTAAATAACTATAAAAATATTAAAGTACTCTTTTAATATATTATTAATTATCTTTTAAAATATTGCAGGGGCATTAGTAAAACTAAAAGGTATAATAAAGTATTTGAATAAGCTATACTTAGTTTAAAATGCAGTTATTTATTTATATCCTTCTTTAATTCGGATAAAGTTATAAGCGCCTTTAAAATCCAGCGCTATAAACTATTTTTTCCTATATAATTTATCCCGTAATTCTATAATTAACAGTAATAGAGTTCTATCTTTAACAGTAGCTTTATTAAGCTATTAGTAATCTATAATTAACTATAATTTACCTCCTTTCTTTAATATAAATATAACAGGATAGCCTACTTCCAATAAAAAGGGTTAAATATACCCTTTAGCTAGTATATTGTCTAAATAGTCGCGTAAACTTTTAAGCTCTTTTTTATTTAGATTATAAATTTTATAAAAGGTAATACTAGCACTGTCTTTAAACTTAATTATATAATCCTATTAACTATATTCCGGTAGCTTTATATTAAGTATTTCCTTAAACAATTTATTATACTTTTAGTATTCTTTAAGGATATTCTATAGCTATTCTAATAATACTGCTGTTTTAAAGCTTTTTATTTTAAGTATTTTATTAATATTATTAAATACTTTCTATAAAAAGGCAATTATTCTTTAGATTTATTTATTTTTTCCTTTACTTTACTTAAATTTTACTTTTAGGTAAATTATTTCTATAATTAAATTAAAGGTAACTTTCCTAATTCCTTTCTTTAGTATACTTAAAGGTTTTACGCAGGATTTCTACCCTGCAGCTAAAGCCTTTTTAATAATTCTAATCGCTAGGAAAGCTTTATTATCGCGCTAATAAAGCTAGCTATTCTCCCAGTTAATATCAGGGTTATTATATTTTAACTAAGGATAGCCGAGAATAATATTATACCTATCAATATTTGCTATATTGCAAGGGACTACTCCTTTATTTAGCAATTTTAAGTTTAAGATAATTAGTCTTTTACTTAACTTATCTATTATTATATATAAAGGCTCCTTTTTCTGCCTAATAAAGTTAATATAATTTAATTTTCTCTTTTTAAAGTAACTGTAAGCAATTTACAGTTATAGGTGCAATAAAATTGCCTATCGCTCCGCTATCCACTAATATATATAGCCGATATCCTTTAACTATTATCTTTAATTTAAAATATAATAAATCTTTATTATTACTTTTATTATTTAATATTTTAAAAGATATAATTTATTAATTATTACTTTATAGCCTTTTTATAGGTAATGTTAATTATTTCCTAATTTCTTTCTTTTTATGCAGATTTTGCAATTAATTAGGGTTCTTTAAAGTAAATACTACTTTCTCCTATTATAGGCAGTTCCTTTATAAGTAATAAAATTAAACTAGTTTTAATGCAGCTCCTTTATAATCTAATTAATCTCTCTGTCTTTTAAAGTAGGTTTATACCCTATATATTTCCGCATTCGCTACTTTTAGAGTTTTTCCTATAAGTAGATAGCGCATTTATCCTTTAAGTCTTTATAGCTAACGATATTCCTTTAGGGTTTCAGTATCTAGTTTAATAATAATAATCTTAAAGTCTTAATACTGTATAGTTACAATCTATTCTTTAAAAGCATTATAATCCTATACTTATTCTATAAGGTAAAACAGGATTTTAATCGGAAATGCATTATATTTTACTTTCTTATAAAAGTATACTATACACTTATATATAATATAAATGACTTAGGATATAGTATAGTGCTTTTTATAAATAAGGTTATTTACAGTATAGTCTCTTTATATATAAAAATATATAAATTCTTTATATATAGCTAAAGCAATTAAAATAACTCTAACAGCTATTTTATTATTAGCTTTATTTTATATATAAAGCTATTTATATAGGTATAGGTTTATCCTGTTTTGCTGTATACCTATAGTAACCCTTTTAATTAGGTTTAGGTAATATTTATTTAGCTTACCCTTAAAATTACTGTTTATAGGTAATATATTTTCTAGTTTTAAAGGTATAGCACTATATAGTAATAGTCTATATTATAAAAGGTTATTTTTATCTTTATTATTAAAGTTACTGCTGCTAGTTTATCCTTTATTATTTGCAGTAATTTAATTAAAATATTAATAGTCGATTACAGTAATTATTTATTTATCTAAAATATTATTATCCCTATTTAACTTTATATAGCTAAAGTCTAGGTTTTATTCTATTAAACTATCTAAGTATAGTAAATACCTATTTATTTTATTTTCTTTAAGAATATCTTTAAAAGTTAAGGATTTAAGTCTTAACCGGTATCCCCTTTAATTTATTATAGATATTTTTTTAAGTTGTTTTAAGTATTATCTGCTTTTATCTTTATTAAATTTATAAATAGGGCAGCTATTATTATAGTATATAGTTTAGCTAAATAATATATAATTAATAGTTTTTGAAACTATATTAACCTTTTATCTAGGTTAGCGCAGGCTTTTAGGGTTTATTAATTCTCGGCTTTTATAAAGCTTTATAGTCCTTTAAAATATATTTTAGTTTATTACAGTTATAATAAATAACCTTTACCTTTCTTTTTTAAATAGCGTCTAAATCCATTTAACTAAATCTCCTATTATTAAAGCTAGCAATATATTCTTATCGCTTTTTGCTTTAGTTTATATATCTTTAATATTTATAAACTTATCTAGATTACTATTATCCTTTCTTTATATTTAAGTAAAGTTTATAAAGTAAATTATTTGCATTTATGCATTTTTTAATAAACTTAATAATGCCTTTATCACGAAAGAATTTATAAGCTTCCCTTTTAACTTTTAGTTTAAGTTTATTGTAAAAACATTTAATAAAAGCAGAGTTTCTTTATTTAACTTTAAAAGTATAGTTCTTAAAATATATAGTATAGTCGAAGCATTTTCCCTTTTAGACTAAGTTTATAAGTTTATTTTCTGCAGTGTATTCTTTACTAATATTATTAAAGATATTCTTTAACTCTTTTTTACATCGATTATAGCTAGCGAATATAAGCTGTATTTACTTATCGGCTTTACTTTTATTATTAAAGAAATCCCTTTAAGTAAGTTTAAACCATTTTAAGGCGTTTCTTTTAAGTTATCCAGCAGCTAAAAGGACTTTACTAATCTTTATATTAAAGCTAGTTAAAAAGTAGGTAAAATAGTTATATAGTTAAGTAAAAAACGGTTAAAGTGCTACAGTACTTTTATTAAAGGGTTTAAAGGGCTGTATTTTAAGCGACTCTCTTAAATCCTTTAAAAGTCAGTTCCCTCTATAATTTAGTATAAGGTTTAGAGCAGGTAGGGCCTAATTCTATAAGCTTATAATAGTGGCTTGCTGTTAGTAAATTATTTACTAAAGTCTAGCGTTTTCAGTAACCAGATATTAATAGCGTTATTCCTATTTTATACAATTAGCTTCTATACATTAAAAGGCTTCCTTTATGCAAATATATAGTTATTCCGTTTTATTGACTTTATCTTTATCTTCGCTTCCATTTATATTATTATCTCCGTTATTATCCTGCCCTTAGCAAAGAGGTAGAATAGAAGGTAGAGTATTAGGATTATTAGAAAAGGATACTGCAGCGGATATACTTATAATATTACTCAGGATTCTTAGTAGCCTTTTAAACAAAAGTCGTTAATATATAATAATCCAGGTTAATTCTTAACAGTTAAACCAAGGTTTATAGGTTTATATTAATAGAGAGGTTAAAGATAAATACTAAACAGGGTAACGTAGTCACAATTCTATAGAACAGGTAGTTCTGGTAAATGCAATTATTAATAACTATCTAAATAACTACACTAAATGATTATAACTTATCTAGTCTTATATACAAAGGAGATATATAGTAAATGTACTTAAATCATTTAAATTATAGCGATCCTATTGATCTAGGATTACGGTTTTATACAGTGATCCCTCTTATAACATTACGCTTATAGCTACAATCCATTAGTGATTGGTTGGAGGTTCCGACGTTCTGCCGTGATCCCGTGACCAGGTCTTCGACATGGTCGGGTCGTGACAGTATGGCAATGATGAACGGTGTAATGAAGCTCACTTCTCCAGTTAGGTCAAACATGGCGACTGCCAGGCTAACAGTCATTCTGCTGACTCCAGCAAGGAAGACGGCCGACCCAACCATGGCAAAGATGCTTTGTGAGATACGCGGAACTAGTTGGCCCACCATCCAAAGCCGAAATGATGTTTTTGACCTCAAATGAGGCCTCAAAGGCTAGCCGTTGGATTTCAGGCCGGCCATTCAGAGGAAGTGCCTCTAGTCATCATGTCTCTCACAATGAGAAGATCAAGACGCTAAGATGGAACATGGGAATACGGAACAATAAGAAGACTGTAGACCCATGCGAATCGACGTCAATACCGCCATCTTCATCCGCTAATCAGGCACTGTCATAAAGTCTATCTTACTACTCGCTACCAGGGCTGCATCCTGATCAAACAAAGCAAATCTAGACCCTACATTTGACTGTTTGATAGAATTTCGATGCCATATTTGACTGTTTGACCAGATTTGATTTGATTTGATATATTTGACTAGGTAATGCTATTCCTAATTCCTTGATGCCCTTATCCCTTAATTTCCTTGGTGTTAATACCGATTAAATTGCTTTACTTCTCCCCCTTGAAAGTAAAATTCCCTTATAGTATAATTGCACCTTTTTTCTCTTTTTCGTAATACTAATTTATTGGGGATAAAGCAGCAACTACATTAAATTGCTGTTAGGATATCTTTAATTATTTGATAACTATTAAAGTCAAAAAATAGAAAAAGAGATAACTTTAAAGGCATTTTCGAATTGCAATAAAATACTATAATAGGGAGATAAATTAAAAATTAAGAGACGTATTGTATTAAGGGCAGATATATATGCAAATAAAGTTATATTATTAATATATTTATATAGCGATAACGCGTATAGTATCGCGATATGCATAAAGCGGCGTTGCCAGGCCAGATTTATATTAAAGGCTAGCTGGCTATACAGTATATAGATTACAATAAGGGTATAGTTATATAGTAACTAATAGGAAAGCTTATATAATAGTATAATTTCTAAACATAACTATTATAAAAAGGTTATAGGTTTAATTCCCACTATAGGCTATATATATACATTTATTATTTTTTATATATATCCGGGCCTGGAAAAATAATATTCCGAAGGAAAACTACCCTGAACTACTTGATTAAATAGGTTAAATATCAGGCCTTATACATTTGACTGTTTAATTACTGGGAATAGCTTTATTTGTTTGTTTGTTTGATAGAATATTTGATGTGATTTGATCGGGATGCGGCCCTGCTCGCTACTAACCGTGATGAGCCCCTGGGATTATACAATCTCCATGCACGAACATCACGTTTTTCGATACCGGCAGTATTTCCCGTCGATGTTCTAACGACCCCTGGTGGGACTTATCCAATGCCAACAACTTCATCAACCTTCCGGGGACTGACGACGAAAAGGGAGGGGGAAAACGACTGACGATGGCACCATCATCTTGGAGCCCGCCCCAACAGGATGATTCGGTCAATGATCCCCCAACTAGCCTGGGTAGCGGCATAACACTGCACTATTGTCCCTTGGTTTCTACTGTGTGGTTGGCGGTGGCATCACACCCCTAATGGTTGCTGGTTTCACAGATCTTACCAAGGACTACGAAGGTACGAAGTCCTTCGTATATAATGTCTGTATTGAAGAGGTTTCTCTAACTATGGGTCTTTGCATGATGGGTCTTGGCGTTGAGTCTGTTCTTGCGTCACCAACAGCTATATTCCTTGGCAAATGCCCAGTCTGTCTAACCAGCGCTATTGTGGTTACCAGAACAACACTTTGAGCTAGAATCTCACCTAATTTACAGTCTCATTTGGTTGCCCATGTTTTCCTGGGTATTGCAATCAGTCCATTGGAGTGCTTATCCTCGGCTGCCATTGCTGAGATTTGCTTCTTGTATGAGCGTGCTTATCGGATTATTATATACCCTCTGATGCTTTTGGATGGGTAGAACTTAATCCCCCTGGCTAGTGCCGCATGGTCAGCTTGTTTTGGCGTCGCGTCTTCTAGTATGTCCCAAAATGTCACTCCAATCGATTTTCCCATGCAGTCCCTGAGAAATCCAGAAGTGTTGACTCATTTGTGTAACAGCATCTTTGCTATGATGGTGGGACTTGGCTTCACCGTCCTCTTTCTCTTTGTTCTCGAGATATTTTGGGACGGAACACAAACCAAGAAACTGTCGGGCACCAGGTTTCCTCCGTCCTATCTCTTACCGTAACTTAGTGCCATCCCATCAACCTGCCGCATCCATTATCGACGGTGGCAAAAGCTTTCCAAAGACCGCAATTCCCCACTATCATAGAGGTCAATAAAGATCTCCATATTGGCTTTGCACCCAAGTCCGAGCGTCCATGCGGGGGACTATCATACTCCAACCCAGCCACGGATGGGAACTGTGGTCTTGATGTTGCCAAATAGACGGAAACGCATCAGCTCGGAAATATTTTAGTGGGGTTCTCTGAGCCACCATCAGATGTCCATATTGGCAAGGCTCAACGTGAAGAACAATCCACAAATCAAGGCCTTCATGCCTCATCTTCACTGGAGAAGGAGGAGACAAACAAGAACAAGCCATCTATTCAGCTCCTGAATGACACCCACTCCGTGTCCAATCGTGGTTTCTCCATAGCCCCCCCCCCCTTTAGATAAGAATGCCATCAAGCAGTGAAACGCATCGTATCACCATGCAGCCATAGCGCAACAGGCAGTGTTTCCAATGTCGATTATTTCTGAAAAGGGCTTGAACTTGGATGAAGAGAACGGTCCTGTCTCTAACATATTCGTGCCTCCAATAATCTCGACCTATACCTAGAGGCTCTGTCAGCGGCCAACGCAGTCATTTATTCAACAACTAAAGTCCTACCAAGGCTGGCTCAATGACGATAGCTGGCTTAGGGTTACGGTCCGACCCGTTATCCTCTTTGAGTATCCCACAGTGTTATGATTGGCAACAATTTACGCGTGATCTATTTGATGGCTGCTTGTGATTGCTGATAAAATGGTGATAATATACCGAGACCCAACTGGATGTAATTTTACTGCTCACCAGACAGGTCTCGTCTACATCTCCCTATTTATTGGCGGCATTCACGGCACTGCTGTGACCAGAAAAGCTAGCGATATTGCAGTAAGAGCTATGCTATAGCACGACGCAATGGAGGTCTCTATAAACCAGAGTTTCGTCTCGTTATGGCGACCTCTATCTGAATTGCCACACGTATAGGACTTATGGGCTTTGGCTGTTCAGCTCAGGAGGAGGACGCCAGCATAGTCCCAACAGCCTTCTTTGGAATAGTCTCTTTGGCTATTCTCTTGGATCGACGACATATATTACATTCTGTGCGGATAGGTATCGCGAATACGTTAGTGAGACGTAATTGACGTTTAACGTTACTTAAAATATACTGCACGGCTTGGTTTTTAGTCTCTTTGTATCAAAGTGGTCCGAAGATGGTCTTTATCTGGATTGGCACCATTCAACTGATCCTCTGCCTATTCTCGATCCCCATTTACATCCTGGAAAAGAGGGCACGCGTATGGACAAAGAGACAGATGGAGAAGTTTCAAGAATCTCTTGCTATCTTAAATCTCTCCATTTACATAATGCACAAGACACTGTAGTTTAGGTCTTAGTCCCTTTCCACCATCCCGCCGCAGAACGCAGATGTGACATAGGGACTTGTGTCAATGCCTATATTGAATGCGACAGTGACTAGAGAAGCGTACACCTAAACATGAACTTTTGGTGGTAATGAATATGAAGTATATACCTAACCTTGCATGTGCAGGGCGGTGGTCCAGGCTAAAACACCGGGTTAACCTCCATTACGGAGTATAGCTTATTTGTTTCGCCTCTTGCCCCCTTGACTATTAGTCACAGCAACAATGTTACAACCGTCATCTTCAGGTAGACGCTTAAAATCGAGCTTCTCCCAACGCATGCAAAGACCAAGAAGAATGCAAACCACACCTGCCGCAACGATTATGTAGAATAGACGGGCAATCACACGCGTCATATTCTGTAGGACGGCATCCAGTATGATCGGGTCTTTCGTTTCGAAGACAGGTGACGCCACCCCAGCCAACGCTTCGCGGATATCTTCCTCCTTGAAGCCAAAGGGCTGTAGCGCTGAGCTAAGGTATTGAAACCCGATGTTCTGGTATATACATCCTGCCAGACATAGCGACAATGCAGTGCCACCCAAAGAGGCGATGTTAAAGAGCGCTGCACCTGCAAGCCTAGCGTTGGAGTCGTGCAACGACGCGTTGGCAATACTGTAACTATTAGTGTAGACCAAGCCGACACCGACTCCCAAAAAGGCCTCGAAGCCTAAGATAGCACCGTCGTGCGTGGCCGGGGTAATCTGGGCCATGAGCGTACCACTGACCACCATAAGACTGCCGGCGACAATATAGAATGGCGCGTAGTAACCGATCTTCGGCATCGCTATGCTGGACACTACAACCGAAATGATGAAGACGCCGATGAAGGGAATAACGTGAACAGCTGCCTGGATCGGAGTAGTGCTGCGTGCGAAGGAGAAGAACAGAGGTAGGTAGTACAGCGAGACAGCATAGCCCATACTAACGCAAGTGGCTGCCAGCGCCGCAAGCCCGGCTGTCCGGTGCTTTAGGGCGAGAACTGGGAAGGCCCGGAGTTGCGCAGTAGTGAGCAAGGCCAAGTACTGCTGTACAGTATAGACGATGAAGGTGATGCCCGTAACTACCCACACGGGGATGGCGGAGCTTGAGTTCCAGCTCCAAGTGGAGCCTGATAAAAGCAGGGTTGTGGCAAAGAGGACGCTGAAGGCCATGTGCAGTATACCACCCACCCAGTCAACCTCCCGAAGGCTTTTTTGCAGAGAGGAACCATGACGGGCGTTGTAATTTGGAAGCAGCAGGATGGCCACGCACATCAGGGCGCCAAGGAAGGGAATTATAATGTAGAATGCCTACCCTGAAGTTATTAATTTGCCCGAAGCTGATGTTGTACGATTTCCAATGCCCGAGGCACATGAAAGAAGAGAAATGAACCTACCCAGCGCCAGGTCGTCTGCTGATTCTCAGCAAAAGCACCCCCGACGAAGGGGCCCAGGACAAGACCGACAGCCCAGCTCAGGCCAACCATGCCTGCAATGCGAGAAGCATCTGCGGGATCGTAGAAGAGAGAGACGATATTCAAATTCCTACTGAGTGTCAGTAAGACTTCCCTGATAAACACAGGAGATCCGGTGGATTTGGACGCACAGTTGGTACACGCCAGTGTTTCCTACCGCAGTCAGCGCGCGCCCCACAATGATGACAACCATGCTATTTGCCGAGCCCGCCACGGCACAGGACACAATATACACAATGAAGAAGGCGACGACCGTGATGCGGATGTTGCCCAGATCCAGGATGCAGCGTATAAGCGGCGTCGCTGCCACGCAACTGAGGGAGTAGCACAGCGCCACCCAGGGCAACGTTTCGACATGACCGAAAGCCTCGTAGATCGGTGCCTGGATGTTGGCAATGTTACTCACGTCGTAGCCTAGATAGGAAATGTGAGCGGGCTTTGGCTCTCTATTATATCCACCAACTTAGCGTGCAACATTCACCTGTGATCAGGGAAATCTGCAGCAATATTATATAAGGGGGCACTGACCATGTAGCAGCGTACACAAACATATATAAATTACAAGGACCTTCCACCGCCACGGCGCGGTTCCCTTTCTCAACTCGTTCGGGTCGCTCTTTGCAGACGGAGGGATATTCTCGGCTTCATCTGCTGACAGTGGTACCTTGTCGGCAATCCTGTTATTAGCGAATATCGAATCATCTTTACGCAGGCAGCCATCTTGCTGGGGCTTATAGGCTGCATCCGAGTCCGTCATTTTTGCATGAGCAAAGAGGCATTTGTGTAATCAATAAAGGCTATAATTATTAGAGTCGACAAACCTGAAGAGTTGTTTAAAGGTATGTAAGGTTCAAGGCTCTGGGTGCGATATTAGAAGAATATATAATTTTGTATCTCCAACCACTTCCTTATCACACCTGGCACCTACTCCGTACATAGTGTCAGACTGGAGATTTTATCTCTTCTTCACATTTTTGTTGTTCACCAGCATTTGCTATTCTAGGTTAATAGCATTTGTTTAATACGTAGACTCGCCGTTGCAGGGGCAGACTAATATTAGTAGGCACTTCGTACATTAGTTCTCGTATCGCATCATGACTCAGCATGACATTAACTTGTTGGCAGTAAACCTATTTAGGAAAATGCTCGTGGGGCTTTAAGTCATAGCTCACGCATTCCCGCGTTATAAGCCACGATGGATTGCCATCCTTATTTATCCCTTTTCTCATCCTTCCTTAATACCGCGGCATGTTGACACCATCAACCGGACTAATCAAACCATCTTCCTCATTTTGGGACCAAATCCCCGACTTCCTGACAAAGGCACAAGGCACCCTCCCTCAAGCATTTTCCCCTTATTCTATTATCACCCCCAGCAGCGTCTTTCACCGTTTCGGGATCATGAACTGAACAGCGTGTAAGCCAAGAATTCATCTAGTGTGTTTTCTCTCGGAACTAAATATTGGTACTAAAATGTACCTAAACAGAGACATTCGGTCTTTTCTTAAATCCCAAATATCACTGACCTCAGGCATCTCATCATGTTTATCCAGTATACTGGGCCGAAGCTCAGCAAGGCGCAGAAGGAAAAGGTGCGCTCCGAGGTCATGTTCAAATACCGCAAGGAGCAAAGGCAGAATGCATGTAAGCATTCTATTTCCTATTAACAATAGTCGGATAGATAATGACTTGCGATGCGTGAAGCTGCTGAGGAGTCTGGCAAGCCAGTCATGAAGTATTTGCATCTGGGGAGGTAGGTCGCGCGAACCCAGCGTTTCGCTCGCAGTACCCCTGACATGATAACAGACTCCGACAGCTGGATCCGCCGTCTCCATACGGTGCCGTCGACCAGAGCATCGACACGAAGACGTATTACGAATTCGTTTTTCGACATCAAAGCTGTACGTCATCTCTCTGTTTGCCTCATTCATTGTTCTCTGCCAATACGAGTTAGGCATATCCTCTTCCCAGTACCATGAAACTTGGTAACTATCCCAATGCCTAACGGACAGTACCCTTTATACAGTTACAGCGTTCGTTGATGGCGGCTTCCTCTTGGTCGGCTACCATAAGCCTCCTGTCTACTGGCCAAATCTTGGCTACCCTGTCTGTGTTTCCGTCGGCCTGCTCATGACTTCTGCCACCATCGACGCATTTCGTGGCGTTAAGGTTCTGTACCCGCATCGTGAAGGGCAGGCGCTTCAGGAGCTGAGAAAGATGGTGGAGAATTCGAACCCACGATCCCATTCAGTCCAGGTAGTACCGGTGCTATCCATGGTCCTATTCAACGTGAGGAAGCTTTCCTATTGGCCCTACTTCTAGCACAAACCAACTATGGCTAAAATATGCATTTTTGATTAGGTGATTCGATGTAGTCCCCAGTCGACCATGCACCTCCTTGGGTTACAGACGTTGATACAAACGAAGGGCGGTATAAATACCATCAAGCCACGGGTAGCTCAGCAAATGACCTTAATGTCCGCCAAACCGTGTTTGCCTCCAGAGTAATGGAGCATTTTCCTGGTCAATTCAGCTAACAATTCGAATAACAGGGCTGATTTGCTGCACTCTCTCTGCCTGAATCACCGCCTGATTTTAGGCAAACTAACCTTGCCGCATCCCTATGTCTCTACTTCGCAAAGAGAAGGAGAGTTCTTCCCAAGCTCGCCACTGCTGAAGTGCGATGGCAATAACTTTGAGGGAATAGCTCCCTATATCGATGCCCTTCAAGTCACCTCAGTGGCCGAGACACTTGAGAAAACCTTCATCACGATAAGATCATTATATGCGCAACAGAGCAATTCCAATACCTCAGTTACCACTGAAATGGAGGCTGCAGAGAAGTCCCCACTTACTCTTAATACACGCCCGCAACAGCGTCCCACTATTAACTTCAGCTGGGTCGACTCCGCCGTTGAAGCGATGAATTCAAGTGATATAGTTCCTCGAGCATGTGAACTAGCGTCGTCTATCCTTTATCGGGCTGTGCAGAACATGGTAGGCCTTGAGGATGAGAGCCATGCCCGGGACATGCGCGCAATCTATGAATTAGTGAGATTTTACGGCCTAAAACCATGGATTGGCATGCCATATATTTACCTCTGGATGTTTGTTTCCCAAGATGCTTGGTATAGCGATGGATCACTGATGCCGAGCTACAGTATTCTCATCGGAATGGGGTCTTCTTCTCTCCATGAAAGGCCTTTCTTCGCCTCCGAGCTCATTAGAGCCACGCTTAGCTTTGGGTCGTATCATGTTGAGGTGTTCCCTGGTGAGCGCCTATCTGACCAGGTGGCGAAGAGAACTCCGTTTCTTGCTAACTGAAGATATCATAATAGTCTTCCTTGAAAACTTTCTTCATCTTCGGCAGGCATTGGCTTCTCGCGCTCATAAGATAATAGATGTGGTCATTTGAATCGTTAGAAGTCTGTATAAAAGATTATAGTATTATCACAGCCGAAGTATCTTCACCTATTTAAACTTGTGAGAGGACCCTTGCGATATTCTAATCGGCTTTCTAAGCGACAGCCCGTAGAACGGTTTGGATTTAGGCCTAACCTCATCTAGTGCGTGCTACCTTTGGTGATACACCCTTTGTCGGGGTAAAACACACACAAACCACACCCACACGAACTTATGAACAAGGTGTACGGCAGCACGGCTGATAGAACCACGAAGCCGGAGATACTGATACACAAAGACACTGTGAATCATTTGATCGTGATGCCGGCAGCGAGAATGAACAATAACTGGCCCTCTAGCTCCTCAGTGGCCGTCGCAAGTAGGCTGGGGTCTGTGAATTGGAGGGGAAGAATGTTAATCTTTATTAAACCAAAGATTCTTGTCTCTATTTATAGCTAACGCTTAATACAGCTACTGCCTTCTTATGCAGTAGTTCTATATTAAGTAGGGTAGAGGAAAAAGAAATTTACGTGGGCTTTGGCATGTAGGTCAGTCTCGATACAATCCCAACCGGTACTCAATCATCAAGAAGCAGATCGTGGCAATAGCTAGCCTTTGTTTATCATGATTCACCAAGGTTGGTGGCCGTGTATATTTGTTGTGCATCACAATATGTTTACTATACTCTCGTGCAATCCAGGTGGGTATCTCCTAACAGACACGCCTGCTTTCCATTCACCAATAGAATTTGCCCAACCGAACTGCCGAGCACCATCAAACAATTATGCCGACTGAGCCACATTATCAACTCCGGCGTTATCCTGGAGGTCCACTGGGAGGTGGAAAAGATAGACATGGTTAAAGCTATGACAAAACCTAGGAAACCCACGATGCTGCCGATATGCAGACAAGTGGAGATCGACGACGAGAAAGTCATCCTCGCTGCCTTCAACCTGGTCATAAGCCTTTACACATGCGTTGATATTTTTGACGAGGGAGATGGCATCCTTGGCAACCGTCAAATATGCAATAACGCTACGGACATTTGTGCGGTCAAGGCCTAGTGCGCGGAGTCAGCCGTGGATTTCTGTCTTGTATAATGCACTAGTCTTGATGTCAAAGCATGGTCCGCAATGATTCCAATGAATCTGACATGCCACCTACCAGATTAAGTATAGAGGAGCCAGTCAACAGAGCTGAGATGATCTTATCGTTGCATTCAAATGCCCGTCTAGGATTTCTCTTGCTAGTCAGATCAATACACAGCCTCCTGAAGTGGGGCATAGCCCTTACCATCTGCCATTGTCGAATCAAAATGAATATGATTCCATTTCATTTAGGTGATGCAAAAGACTATATATTAGGCGACGATGTTCTGAATCTCCATGGCAACTCACGTTAAACTTTATCAAAACCCGTTATAATCTCAGCAGCATTTCTGAATCCACGATCAAGATGAATCGAATCACAATGGTGGCTGCATTGATAGCCGGTGCTCTTTTGGTGACACCTGTGGCCAATGCCCAGCAAGGTATTAAGCGGACCGATTTGCAGCATCACGACATCAGTGTTCCCGGACGTGAGGCCGTCCAGGTACGGGTCGATTTTGAACCGGGAGCCTTCGTTGGCAGGCATACGCACCCTGGCGAAGAAGTCATTTATGTTGTCGAGGGCTCTCTCGAATACCAAATCGACGGCAAGCCGCCTGTGACGCTCAAGGCTGGTGATGTCTTCTTTATCCCAGCAGGGGTGGTTCATCAAGCGAGAAACGTCGGTAAGAGCACCGGAGCCGAGCTGGCTACCTATATTGTCAAAAAAGGGCTGCCACTTGTCCAGCCAGTCCACTAAGGATATATCAAATGTATTTTATTTTCATTCTTCGCTGCTGCCACCCACTTGCATAAGTTCTCGCTCCAAGCGACGCATATTGCTTGTATCTGCTGGATTTGAACACATGTCATCAAGCAGCTTCATAAGCGGTATACACGCAGTCCCGACTTAGGGCTAATTCGCTAATGCGCCATAGTTACCTGTTCTGCCAATTTTGATCCTTTCTTTTGGTCTCCATACAAAACTGTTCGGATATTCCTATTTAGGAATATGTGGCGAAGATGTGGAGGGCTAGGCACTTGCTATGATGAACCATCTACCACTGAGATCTTGGAGCAATTATTGAAATCAGAAGTGCTATTTTGCTTTTTGGGGATAAAAACTCCAACCTGGTGGCACAAGAAGACTAGAAGCAAATAACATGATGGAGAGGAACCAATGCACCAGAATACATACATGAAACTCATAAGAGCACTGTCTAGCACGAAATGTTGCCCAGAGCCAAACTTCTTGCCATAGGAATCCTCAGCTGATCTGAACCAGTTTTGAAAGAACTGCTCATTCTGACCTGCATTGCCTAACAGGCATTTTTCTGTCTAGAATTTATTGAAACCCCTACGGCCCCGTTGGCCCTGCCCACCCCCTCTATCACCTTCCTTGCCTGCCTAGTCACCTAAATATCCTTGCGCTGATTGTATGACTCGTCGTTGAGGTCAAGCAATGTGCTCGCTTGTCCTTCATCTGCCTTGCCCTCCCAGACGATTTTTTGATGGCTTGAGCTAGTATTTGTGACCCCATATCCATCTGCGCCGATCACGCAAAAGTGAGGCCTAGTGCATATGGGCCAGGTTTTGATTCCGTTTTTGTCGGTCATGTGCTGACCAGAAAATAGATCAATACCGATGAGGTCCTCGCCATGCCTGGTTGGCACACCTGGATGCCATGAAGGGAACTGTCTGACCTTAAGCATCTTCTCGATGTCCGGCCACACGTCTTTCTGGGTTGGATCATTTGTACTGCCGCAATAGAGCTTGGACTTACCCTTTGTGCCAGCAACTTCATAACACCAACATAATGGTCTGTGTCCCAATGCGTCACAACCCATGCATCCAGTTTAAACTCGTGTTTTTTGGCCCCATGTGCGTCATTTAGGTAGCGAGAAATGAATGCTAGTGCAAGCTTCCCTCCTACACCTACAGGTACCCCACCTTTTGGGTGCCTACTCACCAAAATTCTATAACCTCTTGACTAGCTATCAAGAAAATAAGCTTAATAACGCTCTCTTGCCCCTCTTAGGCACTTAAAGAAAGATAGCGAATGCTATTAGACTTTAAGTAAACTAGGGATAACTAAACCTCGCTGACGCTAGGCAGGCAGTACTTTAGCGACTTAAAAAGGAGGGCACTCCTTTACTTTTAAGGTAAAAGGAGACTATAGTCCTTTTATTTACGCCTAAAAAACACTGCATTAACAATAAATATATTAAAACTAATATCCCTAGACTTAATTTTAGCTTTAATATAAAACCTAATATCTCTTTCTTTTTAAAAAGGACTTAAAAAGGCATTTTTTCCTCCCTTTAAAGGAGGCTAATAAAAGCCTTTACCTTTATAAATAAAAAGCAAATAAATATATATAACGATCCGGGTTGATTCTTAATAGTTAAACCAAGGTTCGCAGGGTTTATATTAATAGAGAGGTTAAGGATAAATACTAAGCAGGGTAATATAGTTATAATTATATAGAATAGGTAATTCTATATTATAACCTGACCAGGCCAAGGCCTAGGTCTAGAGGAATGTCGGAACAACGGGCCAATAGGAACATAATTACTAGGGTATATACTAAATCACTAATAATTAAGGATATATATAAGTAATTATAAACCTTAAATTATTAAAAATATAGCTATATTCTCTAATAATTATTATAACTCTCCTTTATATATACATAACTAGCTTATTACTTATTTAATATAGTTACTTAAACAGTTATTAATAATTATATTTACTAAAACCACCTATTTTATAGAATTATAATTATATTACCTTACTTGGTATTTATCTTTAACCTTTTTATTAATATAAACCCTGTAAACTTTAATTTAACTGTAAAGAATTAACCTAGATTATTATATATTAACAACTTTTATTTAAAAGCTTATTAAGAATCTTAAGTAATAGTATAAATATATCCACTATAATATCCTCTTTTAATAAGTTTAATACTTTACCCTTTATTCCACCTCCTCGCTAAAGGCAGGATAATAATAAAGATAATAATATAAGTAAAAGTAAAAATAAAAATAAAATCAATAAAACAAAATAACTTCATATTTATATAAAGGAAGCCTTTTAATATATAAAAGCTAATTATATAAAATAGGAATAATACTATTAATATTTAATTGCTGAAAACGCTAGGCTTTAGTAGATAATTTACTAATAGTAAGCAATTATTATAAACTTACAGAATTAGGCCTTACCTGCTCTAAACTTTAAAAGGAATTAACCTTTAAAAGACTTAAAAGAGTCGCTTAAAATATAGCCTTTAAAGGCTTTTAATAAAAATACTATAACACTTTAACTATTTTTTACTTAACTATATAATTATTTTACCTACTTTTTAACTAGCTTTAATATCAAGATTAATAAAGTCTTTATAACTGCTAAATAATTTAAAGGAAATATTTTAAAGTAGTTTAAATTTATTTAAAGGGATTTCTTTAATAATAAAAGTAAAGTTAATAAATAAATATAGTTTATATTTATTTATTAGCTATAATTAATTTAAACAAAGATTAAGGAATATTTTTAATAATATTAATAAAAGGTATACTATAAAGAATAAATTTATAAACTTAATTTAAAAAGGACATTACTTTAACTATATTATATACTTTAAAAACTATACTTTTAAAGTTAAATAAAAAAAGTTTATTTTTATTAAATATTTTTATAATAAATTTAAGCTAAAAGTTAAAAAAAAAACTTATAAATTCTTTTATAATAAAGGTATTATTAAATTTATTAAAAAGTAAATAAATATAAATAATTTACTTTATAAATTTTATTTAAATATAAAGAAAAGATAATAGTAATTTAAATAAATTTATAAATATTAGAAATATATAAATTAAAGTAAAAAGTAATAAAAATATATTACTAGCTTTAATAATAAAAGATTTAGTTAAATAGATTTAAATATTATTTGAAGGGGAAAGGTAAAAGTTATTTATTATAACTATAATAAATTAAAATATATTTTAAAACACTATAAAGCTTTATAAAAGCTAAAAACTAATAAACTTTAAAAGCCTACATGAAAATTTAAATAAAAAGTTAATATAGTTTTCAAAACTAATAATTATATATAATTTAATTAAACTATATACTATAATAATAGCTGCTTTATTTATAAATCTAGTAATAATAAAAGCAGATAATGTTTAAAATAACTTAAAAAGATATTTATAATAAATTAAAGGGGATATTAATTAAAACTTAAATCTTTAATTTTTAAAGATATAGTTAAAGAAAATAAAGTAAATAAATATTTACTGCATTTGAATAATTTAATAAAATGAAATTTAAACTTTAATTATATAAAGTTAAATAGGGATAATAATATTTTAAATAAATAAATAATTACTATAATTAATTATTAATATTTTAATTAAATTACTATAAATAATAAAAGATAAACTAATAGCAGTAACTTTAATAATAAAAATAAAGATAACCCTTTATAATATAGACTATTACTATATAATACTATACTTTTAAAACTAGAAAATATATTACCTATATATAATAACTTTAAAGGTAAATTAAATAAATATTACTTAAACTTAATTAAAAAAGTTACTATAAATATATAGTAAAATAAAATAAATTTACGCCTATATAAATAGCTTTATATATAAAATAAAGCTAATAATAAAATAGCTGTTAAAGTTATTTTAATTACTTTAACTATATATACAAAAACCTATATATTTCTATATATAAAAAGACTATACTGTAAATAACTTTATTTATAAAAAGTATTATATTATATTTTAAATTATTTATATTATATATAGGTATATAATATACTTTTAAAAAAAAGTAAAATATAATATACTTTTAATTAAAATCTTATTTTATTTTATAAAATAAATATAAGATTATAATACTTTTAAAAAATAGGCTATAATTATATAGTATTAAGACTTTAAGATTATTATTATTAAACTAGATATTAAAACTTTAAAGAAATATTATTAACTATAAGACTTAAAAGATATAAATTTAAAGGATATTATATTTACTGTTAAGAGAAACTAATAAAATAGCACTTTTACTATAATAAAAGGTTTAAATATAATTAATAATATTACTTAAAGTATAATAATTTAAAGTATATTATTTATAAACGAAATCAGTTAAGGGATTAATATATATAATAAGCTAATAATACTATATATTTATTACTAGAGTATATAAATACGCTATTTATTTATAGGAAAGACTTTAAAAATAGCGAATATAAAAGTATATAGAGTATAAACCCACTTTAAAGGATAAAGAGATTAATTAAATTATAAAAGAGCTATATAGAAATTAATTTAACTTTATTACCTATAAAAGAATTGCTTATAATAAAAGAAGGTGGTATTTACTTTAAAAAACCCTAACTAACTATAAAATCCATATAAAAAAAAGAATTAGGAAATAATTAATGTTACTTATAAAAGGGCTATAAAGTAATAATTAATAAATTATATCTTTTAAAATATTAAATGATAAAAGTAATAATAAAGATTTACTATATTTTAAATTAAAGATAATAATTAGGGGATATTAGCTATATATATGAATAGATAGTAAAGTAATAGGCAATTTTATTGCACCTATAATTATAAATCGCTTATAGTTACTTTAAAAAAAAACTAAGCTATATTAACTTTATTAAATAAAAAGAAGAGCCTATATATATAATAATAAATCGGTTAAGTAAAAAACTAATTATTTTAAACTTAAATTCGCTAAATATAAAGGAGTAGTTCTTTATAATATAGTTAATATTAATAAATATAATATTATTTTCGGTTATTTTTAATTAAAGTTTAATAACTTTAATATTAATTAAGAAAATAGCTAGCTTTATTAGTATAATAATAAAGCTTCTTTAGCAATTAAAACTATTAAAAAGGCTTTAGCTATAGGGCAGAAATTCTATATAAAACCTTTAAATATATTAAAGAAAGGAATTAAAAAAGTTACCTTTAATTATAGAAATAATCTACTTAAAAGTAAAATTTAAGTAAAGTAAAAGACAAAATAAATAAATTTAAAGAATAATTACCTTTTTATAAAGAGTATTTAATAATATTAATAAAATACTGAAAATAAAAAGCTTTAAAATAGTAGTATTATTAAAATAGCTATAGAATATCCTTAAAGAATACTGGAAATATAATAAGCTATTTAAAGAAACACTTAATATAAAGCTATTAAAATACAGTTAATAGGACTATATAATTAAGCTTAAAGATAATATAAGCACAACTTTTTATAAAGTTTATAATCTAAATAAAAAGGAGCTTAAAAGCCTATATAATTATTTAAATAATATCGCGGAGCGCGGTATAGCTATATAAAGTATAAAGAGAAATAGGAATAAACCTTGATTCTTATAATAAATATACTATAATGGCCTCGCTATATATATATATAGCTAATATAAAGGAAAACATAAAATATATATATTATAAGCGCCTATATAGTTTAATATATCGCTTATATAATATATATTTTAGCTGGTATCTGCTATATAAGCAGATAAAAGCTCCCTAGCGCTAATAAATATTAATAAATAATAGGTCTTTAGCTTACTTAACTTAATATACCCCCCTAGTTAATAAAGCTATTCCTAATACTTTATTAACTGTTATCCCAGTCTATCTATAGTATTATAACTATCTAGCTGTACTTTTAAAGCCTCTTTTATTTAATTAAAAGCTCCTTTATTATAAATATATATTAATATTTTATTATTAAAGGTAAAAAGGATATAAATACTATAGTTATTATTTATCTATAATAATAGGAAATTAAATAATAAAACTTTTTAAGCAGGTAAATTAATCCTAAACAGTTAAAATAAATATATTAGCTGTCTTTTAACTTTATTCTTTACTTTTTCCCTTTAATTATTAATATTATTATTATTATTAATAATAGTAGTATTAGCAGTATTAATATAGTTTTAGTAAATATTATACTTTTTATATATTCCTTTTATAGTATACTTTTATTAGCTAATAATAAAATTATAAAATAAAAATACCTTTTTAATTAAATATAGTTGCAGTTGCCCTTTAAAGGTAGCTTATTATAGCATTAATTATCCTTAAGCGGCTATACCTACTACTGCTCTTATACCAGCTACTGCTTTTACGCCAGCTTTTACTTTAGCTAGTCTAGTTTATATTACTGCGCCAGCTAGTCTAGTTATTTAGCCTCTCTTTTATTTAAAGTTAAAGCTTATTAAAAATCGCGAGGAAGCCCTTGCTAAACTACGCGCTGCGGCGTCTTTATTAGCTCCTCCTTTTACTCCTACAGCTTTTATTACTACTCTTACTTTTACTTTAGCCTTTACCTTTATTATTACTGCTACTGCTTTAATTATTACTCCTATTACAGCTACTCCTGCAATAGTCCCTGCTTTTACCTCTACTCCTGCTACTGCTTTTACTGCTATACTATTATCCCCTCTTTATAAAGGTTATTTAAAGTCAGTAATTACCGGTAAAAAAGATTTCTCCTAGTATATTACTATTATTTACTTTTAATAGTATATTATTTATTTTAATAATAATTATTAATATACTCTTTAATATATTTCTTCCTTACTTTTACTATATTATTTGAATTAATTATATACTTTATAGTTATTTAAAATTTATATTAATTATATACTAGCTCTTTTAAGCTGTAAATAAAGATAATTATTAAATAAATATATTATTCTTTTTTTTTATAAGCTAATATAATTAAATAGTAATTTAATATAAAAAGGTATTGCGCTTTTAATTTAATTTATTAAAGGAAAAGGATTTAATTTATATTAAAAAGGCAGCTGCTTTAAGTAGCTATAATAATAATGCCTTTTATATAAAAGTATATAAAAGGTAAAAAGCTTTAAGTAATTAATTATTACAGTAATAAAGTATACCCTTTATAGTAAATAGCCTTTAAGCTAAAATTAAATAGTTTCCTATACTTTTATATATTCTTTTCTAGTAATTATATATCTATTAGATTTAATAATACTTTAAAGTATTTAAAGTATTATTAAAAAAAGGCTTTAATAAGCCTATTAATAGGTATAAAGTTAATAGAGAAATAAAAAACTAAAAATAATCTTTTTTAATATTCCTATTAAAGTTATATATTTTATATATTAATATAATATAAGTAAATATTAATTTATATATTCTCTTTAATTATAAAATATAAAATTAACTAATTATTATAGTTAATATTTTAATTAATATTAAAATTAAATTTTATTTTTTAAAAAAGGCAATATAAACCTATTATCTCTTTTAGTATTTAAATAAAAGTAAATAACTCTATTTTATTTATAGATATATTAACTATACTTTAATATATAATATTCTATAAAATAAAATTTAAAAAGAGTATAATAAAATACCTTTAAAATAATCTTTAAGTATTTATATTATTAATAAAAAAAGTATTACTTAAAGTAGTTAAGATTTATATTTCGCCTTGCCCTTTATATTAAAAAGCCAAAAAGTGCTATATATATAAATAGCAAATTAGCTAGTTAATTGCTTTAAAGTACTTTTTATTAAAGTAAATTAAAAACTGCAATAAAGTTAAGGTATTATAGACTATATCTAGCTTTATTATAATAGCTATATAAAGTATAAATCTTACTTTTTCTTAATATATTTTAATAGTTACTTTTATAGCTTATATTATAGCTTTTTTAAACTTTATAATTAATATTAAAACTATAAAAAGCTATATTTTATTATTAAACTTAAATTATTTTATAACCTTTTTAAAATAAATTTTATAAAAAAGGTATATTTTGTACTCTTTATAGTTTTAAGTAATTTTAATATTTAAAAACTACTATATATCCCTTTTATTATAAAGCTTATACTTTACTTTAAAAGCATTTAATAGTTTAGTGTAAAAAGCTTTATTATTATAATAATATATAATTAAAATATTATTTATATAAAATATAATAAAAATCTTTTCAGTTTAGTTATAAAAGAGGCAAGGCTCTTTAAAGCTTAAAATTAACCTTTATTTCTTTAAAGTTAAAGATAATTTATTAAACTATAGTTTTAGCAAATCCTTTAGCCTATATAAAGCTTTAGCGAGCTTTAAATAAATATTTAATAGCTTAAAGCCTTTAAAAAGCTTATATATAACTAGTTTTAAATTTTTATACTTTAAAGTATTAAAAAAAGCGTTTTTAATATTATACTGCGTTAATTTAAAGTTAAATCTTACTATTAAAGCAATAAATATATAGAAAAAATGCGCTATTAATATAGCTATATATATACTCTCTATTATAAAGTATTCCTATAAGTCCCTTTAAACTATAAGTCGAGCTTTATAGCGTTTTAAATTTCTATTCTAGTTAAACTTATATATAAAAACCTAATATATAGGTAATAGCTTTATCTTTGCCTTTAAGTATAATATCTTTTACTAGGTTCTTTTCGCGCGCAGAGAGTTAATTTTATTATATGCAGCTTATTTAAACCTAGCTTTAAGTAAATACTTTATAAGCTTTTTTTAGTCTTTTAACAGTTTCGCTAAATCCTTTTAATAAATAGTTTATTTATAAAAAGCAATACTTTTCTAAAAGGAAGCTTTTTAATCTATTACTATACTAAAAACAGTAAATACTATTACTATACTTTTTAATTTACTATTTATTAACTTTTATTAATTAAGCAGCAGTTAATATAATATTAAACTAAAAAGTCTTATAATTATTAAGTATATATTAGGTTTATTATCTTTTCAAGCAGTATTTAAAGTATATATTTTAATCTTATATACTAGGAAATACTTATTAGCTTTTTTCGCAGGTTATTTCCTTTAAAGTCTTATACTCTTATAAATATTAACTACTGCTCTGCTATTTAAAGAATTATTAGCTGGCTTTTCCTTTAAAATCTACTTTTTTAATATAAAAGTAAGTAAGTCTTTTATATACTAGTCTGCCTTTAACTATAGCAGTTTATCCTTTTTTATTAAATAATATACCTTTAATATATAAAGCTATTTTTCTATTAACTCTTTTTCTTTAAAAAGGGGTAAGTTACTTTTAAAAGTATTATTTAAGGTTCCTATTAGCGCGCTAATTTTATTTATAAAGATTAACTATTCTAGGGTAGCCTTTAATATTTAAAGACTAAAACGTCCTTTTAAATACACTAATAGTTTACTTAAAGTATTTATTAAACTAATTTTAATACTTTATATAATTTTTACCTTTAAAAGTATACTTTCTTTTTCTATATTACCTATAAAAATATCTTTTACTGTAGGAATATATATTAAAAAGAGTTTAAATTCTAGTTTATTTTCTTTAACTTTATTAAACAGCTTATTTAACTTAGCTATAAAGAATTTATCTATACTTTCTTTTTTACTATTAAAAAAGTTAATTTTATTAAATTATATATTTTTTATAATAATTACTTTTACTAGGCAGGGTAACTAAATGCAATATATCTTATTTACAGTATATTTAATAAAATATTTAATTAGGCCTTTAAGCTTTATTTCAAATTCTCTTTTATTGCAGCCAGCTTTGCAGTCTTTATTAAATATATAGGCGCAGCAGCTGTATATATAAAGTCCGCTTTAATCTGGCTATAAATCTATAGACAGCTCCTTTATTAAAAAGGGCGTAAAATTACAGAACTATTACTTTAATTTTTCAATAGGTAATATTATAGTAAGGCTATATATACAGCTTATATTAATAATATACACTATAGCTTTTATACTTTTAGGCTATAAATTAGTTAAAAGGCTTACAGCTTTAAGTATCTTTATCGATTTATTTATAACTTCTTAACCTGCGCACTTTAAGGCGCTATTCAGCTTATATATATAAAAATAGGCGAGCTTTAAGATAATTCCTTTTGCATTTACTTAAATCTAGAAGCGTATTAAGCCTTTAACTATAATTATAGCTTTTTTATTATCCTGCTTAAAAGAATATATATAAATATTATATTGCATTTTTACTATACTTATAAAGTTAAAGAGAGTATTAAAGATAGTATCCTGTTCTTTATTTAATAAAGGGCATATATATAACTATAAAGCGTATTCTTTTTTAAGCATTAAAAGCTAGTTATCTTTATTATAACTATAAGGATAGTCTTGAAAATCCCAGTGCACTTTAAAGAACAGTTTTAGTGCTTATCTCTTAAACATTCTGCAAGAGATAACCTATTTTATATATATAAAAGCATAGGCTTTGCACTTTATTGGCATAGTTCCCTTAATATATATATTCCTTGCGATCTTTACTAGTAGTCTAAGCGCTTCTAGGCCTAAATGTCTTAATTATAGGTGCTAGAGCTGCTTTAAATCATTATATAGTATTAATAAATTATATATTAGTTTTCTCCTTCTTCCTAATATTATATAAATATAATAGTTTACGCTAAAAAAAAGGAATAAAACAGTTATACTGCTTAGGATAATATACTTAAAGATAGGGGCAATATAAAGCGATAAGGGTTTATATTAAAGAAATAAAAGATTATACCTATACTTTACTTTCCCTATAACAGTATTTAAATTTACTATACTAATATAAAGTATATTATTGCACCCTATAAGCTATATTCCCACTTTCTGAAGCTTTAATGAAAATATAATATTAATATAAAATCCTTTAACTATAGCTATATCTGTAAGCTTTACTAAGCGCGCTGCTTTCTGGTATAGATTATAGAGAGTATCCTTTAATCGGCGGCGTCCTTTTCCGGCTATAAAATACCTAGCTCCTTGTAACGATCCGGGTTAGTCCTTAACAGTTAAACCGAGGTTTATAGGTTTATGTTAACAGAAAGGTCAGGGATAAATAAGCAGGGTAATATAGTTACAATTCTGTAAAATAGGCGGTTCTAGTAAATGTAATTTATTAATAACTATTTAAATAGCTATATTAAATGATTGTAATTTATCTAGTCTTATATATAAAGGAGATATATAGTAAATATACTTAGATTGTTTAAATTATAGTAATCCTATTAATCTAGGATTATGGTTTTATACAGTAATCCCTTTTATAAAATCGCGCTTATAGCTGCAATCTATTAGTAATTAGTTAAAGGTTCCGATATTCTGCCATAATCCTATAACTAGGTTTTCGATATAGTTAGGTTATAATATAATATCCCCCTCCTATTAATCTTATTTTCAAGACCTATTAATTCCCTTATAAGTTTTATCTGTTTATTCTTTTTACTTTTCTTATATTAATATTATAATAGATTATATTGCTAAACCTTGCGCTTATAAATTTAATAAGCATACTTTACTTACGTCTTTAATTCTTTTTAAAGGCAATCCCGCTAATATACTTTACACCTTTTACTTTTAAAAGAAATTGGTTTATCGGATAGCGAGTAACTCTTTAAAGTGCAGCGAATATATACATTAAGGCTGTTCCTATAATAGAGTTTTAGTTGCTTTGTCTTATATACTCCTTTTTTTCCTCTCCTCTATATCTTTCCATTAACTTTTCTAGTTATATATATACTTAAACAGCAGAAAAAGCTTAAACTGAAAGAGGATAAAGTAAGCGAAAAGCTAAAGGGTCTTTATTTTCGTCTAGTAGAGCTTTAATTGCAGATTGCAGCGGCCGCGGAATATTTAAACTGCATTTAATATACTAAAAAAAAGGTATATAAGCAGTATACTAAACTTTTTAAATAGGGATTATAGGGTTTAAATAAAAAAGATAGTATACTGCCTTTTTTATTTGTCTAGGAAATAGAGGTAATAATTAATCTCTAATCGCTAAAGGTACCTGCTAAAGTAGATTAAGCTTTTTTAAAGTTTAGCGACGATTTTGCGGATTTAAGTCCTTTAATCTTAAAGACTAGTAAAACTGCTTAAGTTTATTTTTAGCGTTTAATAGGTATTCAGTAAATTCCTAAAAGTTATATTCCTCTCTATAGTTTTTCTATTTAATTAAATATTAGCGTTTATTATTTTCTGCTTTTATAGCTTTAATTTCTTTAACTTTATATTTTCTTTTAACGGCTAAAACTTTAATTCAATCTATAATTAATCTATTTTTTAAGTTATCTTATAATACTTTCTTAAATAGTAAAATATAAAATACTAAATAAATTCAAATACCGTCTAGTAGTATAAGTTTATAAATAACTTTTAAAATAACCTTTTTAACTAGGTAAAGTTTAAGTTTTTTAAAATCTAATTTATCGCTTAATTGTATTGTTTTAATATTTACAGTCTTTTTTCCTAGCGAATAACAATATAGGTAAACTATATCTCCCTCTTTAAAAATTAATCCCTTTAATTTATATTTATTAGTATACTTTTTTATTCTTTTTTATATAGAGGTATACTTATATTTCCTTATATAACTACTTTATATTTTTAGCTTTAATTTATACTTTATTAATATATAGGCCTTTCTTTAGCGCTTTATATATATCTAGTATAAAGCTATAATTAATATATATAAAGCTAAATCTAATTAACTTTAAAATATTACTATTATAGGATATTTATATAATTAATAACTTTTTTACTTAATTATTTTAGTTAAAGTTAATATAACTTTTTAAATAAACTTTAATAACCTAATTAATGCATTCTGTCTATCTGTTGATCTATAAATAATATATAGTATTAAGCTTATAATTTATACTTAACTAGTGTATAAATACTTACTAGAATTTAAATATAAAGGTTAATCTTTAATTAGAAATAATCTCGGCTAAAATTATATAATTGGCTGCAATAAATTATAAAAATATATAAGCTAATATTTCTATATCTATTACTTTTTTATATAAAAGGAAGTAAAAGTATTTAATAAATTAGTCTATAATTACTAAAATACTGTTATATTTAACCTTTAATCCTAATTTAATAAATAGTAGTAGTTTAATAATAAAGTTTAATAAACTTAACTCTTATAATTATTCTAGTACTGGTAAAGGTTATAGTTTACTATATAGTTTATATTTTAAAATTTTAACTATTTTATAAATTATATAGCGAGAAATAATATTTTATATTACCTTTTTAAGCCTTTAAAACTTAAAGTACCTTTAAACTTATTTGCAGGTCTTGCAAATACCTTTATATCTATATACTAAATATTAATAAACTTCTATAACTACATTTTTCTAAAGTTCGTCTAAAATTTAAATCTTTCTATTTTATTATTAAATTCCTTTATTATTAAACTCTATATCTTCTAGGAATTTATTATTATCCTAGGTAATATAATACTCTTTAATATATTAAAGTATAGTATTATTACTAAATACTTTATATATAGCTTAAAGCGCTATTTATTAGTAATGTCCTTTAAGCGTTTATTTTAAGATCTGCCTAGTATATTTAATTTTTCTTTAATTGTAATTTATTTATCTGTTAAGTGCATTTACTTGTCTATTCTCGGATCCTTTCTGATAGATTAAGATATAGTTAAATTCTAAAAGGTATTTTATATAGCGGATCTATTTTCCAGAGAGTTATTAAACTATCGCGAAATATATAATATTTTTATAGTTAATATATACTTTGACTTTATATATCCCTTTTAATAGGTAATATCGCTATTCTTTAAATATAAAAATAATAGTAAGGAATTCTTTATTATATATCGGATAGTTTAATTCTGCGCTATATAGTGCTTTAAAGTAAAAGGCAATAAAGCGTAGCTTACTGTTTTTATCCTTTTAATTAAGTTAAGCTTTTACAGTAAAGTTAAAAGCATTTATTTCGACTTTTATTTCTTTAAACAGTTTAAATATAATAAATACAGGTTTTTCTAAAATAAACTACTTAAGTTTATTAAAAGCTTCCTATATATTTAATACCTATAAAAACTTTTAATCTTTTTTAATAAATTTATAAAGAGTTTATATAATACTTCTATAGCCTTTAATAAATTATTAATAGTAGTTAATAAGTCTTAAAAAGCTTTAGACTTCTTTAACTGTTATAGGTATAGGCTAGTCTTTTACTGCTTGCACTTTTAATAGATTTATATAAATTTCTTTAAAGGTAATAATATACTTTAAGAAAGTAACTTTCTATATATAGAATTTGTATTTTTTAGGTTTTATAAGTAGTTTAGTATTTTATAGTATTTATAATACCTTATAGATATATTCTTTATATTCTTTAAAGGTATTTAAGAAAATTAAGATATTATTTAAGTAAATAACTATAAAAATATTAAGGTACTCTTTTAATATATTATTAATTATTTTTTAGAATATTGCAGGGGCGTTAGTAAGGCTGAAAAGTATAACTAGGTATTTAAATAAGCTATATTTAGTTTAAAAGGCAGTTATTTATTTATATCTTTCTTTAATTCAGATAAAGTTATAAGCGCCTTTAAAATCTAGCACTATAAACCACTTCTTCCTATATAGTCTATCCTGTAATTCTATAATTAACAGTAATAAAGTTCTATCTTTAACAGTAACTTTATTAAGCTATCGGTAATCTACAATTAACTATAGTTTACCTCTTTTCTTAAATATAAATATAATAGGATAGCCTACTTTTAATAAAAAGGGTTAAATATATCCCTTAGCTAATATATTATCTAAATAGTTATATAAGCTTTTAAACTCTTTTTTATTTAGATTATAAATTTTATAAAAGGTAGTGTTTATATTATCTTTAAGCTTAATTATATAGTCCTATTAGCTGTATTCTAGTAGCTTTATATTAAGTGTTTCTTTAAATAGTTTATTATAATTTTAATATTCTTTAAGGATATTTTATAGTTATTTTAGTAATATTATTATTTTAAAGCTTTTTATTTTAAATATTTTACTAATATTATTAAATACTTTCTATAAAAAGGCAATTATTTTTTAGATTTATCTATCTTTCCCTTTACTCTGCTTAAATCTTATTTCTAGGTAGATTATTTCTGTAATTAAACTAAAAGTAACTTTCTTAATTCCTTTTATTAGCTTATCCAGGGGTTCTATATCTTAAAATTTCTTCCCTGCAGCTAAGTCTTTTCTAATAGTTTTAATCGCTAAAGAAGCTTTGCTATTGCGCCAGTAAAGCTAGCCATTTTCCCAGTTAATATTAAAGTTATTGCGTTTTAACCAAAAATAACCAAGAATAATATTATACCTATTAATATTCACTATATTGCAAAAAACTACTCCTTTGCATTTAGCGATTTTAAGTTTAAAATAATTAGTCTTTTACTTAACCTATCTATTATTATATATAAAGGCTCCTCCTTTTACTTAATAAAATTAATATAGTTTAGTTTTCTCTTTTTAAAGTAACTATAGGCAATTTACAGTTATAAATGCAATAAAATTGCCTATTGCTCTGCTATCTATTAATATATATAGCCGATATCCCTTAACTATTATCTTTAACTTAAAATATAGTAAATCTTTATTGTTATTTTTATTATTTAATATTTCAAAAGATAGAATTTATTAATCGCTACTTTATAGCCCTTTTACAGGTAATATTAATTATTTCTTAATTCTTTTTATTTTATATAAATTTTACAGTTAATTAAAGTTTCTTAAAGTAAATACTACCTTCTCCTATTATAGGCAGTTCCTTTATAAATAATAAAATTAAACTAGTTTCGATATAGCTCTTTTATAATTTAATTAATCTCTTTATCCTTTAAAGTAGGTTTATACCTTATATAATTCTATATTCGCTACTTTTAAAGTTTTTTTTATAGGTAAATAGTATATTTAATAAAAGTAAAGTTTCTTTATTTAACTTTAAAAGTATAATTCTTCAAGTATACAGTATAGTTAAAGTATTTTCCTTTTTAAACTAAATTTATAAGTTTATTCTTTACAGTATATTCTTTACTAATATCATTAAAGATATTCTTTAATTCTTCCTTAAATTAGTTATAGTTAGCGAATATAAGCTGGGTCTACTTATTAGCTTTGCTTTTATTATTAAAGTAATCCCTTTAAGTAAGTTTAAACCACTTTAAAGCGTTTCCTTTAAGTTATCCAGCAGCTAAAAAGACTTTATTAATCTCTATACTAAAGCTAGTTAAGAAATAGGTGAAATAATTGCATAATTAAGTAAAAAATAATTAAAGTGTTACAGTACTTCTATTAAAAGGCTTAAAAAGCTGTATTTTAAGCAATTCTCTTAAATCCCTTAAAGGTCAGTTCCCTTTATACTTTAGTATAGGGTTTAGAGCAGGTAAGGCCTAATTCTATAAGATTATAATAGTTGTTTACTGTTATTAAATTATCTGTTAAAGTTTTATATTTTTAGTAATTAAATATTAATAGCATTACTTTTATTTTATATAGTTAGCTTTTATATATTAAAAGGCTTCCTCTATATAAATGTATAGTTATTTTATTTTATTAACTTTATCTTTATTTTCGCTTTAACTTATATTATTATTTCTGTTATTATCCTATATTTAGCGAAAAGGTGGAATAGAGGGTAGAGTATTAGAAGAGGATACTGCAGCGGATATATTTACAGTATTGCTTAAGATTTTTAATAGCCTTTTAAATAAAAGTCGTTAATATATAATAATCCGGGTTAATCCTTAACAGTTAAACTAAAGTTTATAAGTTTATATTAATAGAGAGGTTAAAGATAAATACTAAGCAGGGTAATATAGTTACAATTCTGTAAAATAAGCGGTTCTAGTAAATATAATTTATTAACAACTATCTAAATAGCTATATTAAATAATTATAATTTATCTAGTCTTATATATAAAAGAGATATATAGTAAATATACTTAGATCGTTTAGATTATAGTAATTCTGTTAATCTAGGATTACGGTTTTATATAGTGATCCCTTTTATAGGATTGCCCTTATAGCCGCAATCTATTAGTAATTAGTTAAAGGTTCTGACGTTCAGCCATAATCCCATAACCAGGTCTTTAATATAGTCGGGTTATAATACTCCTCCTGCCTTAATATAATTATTTTCTATACTTAAAATAAAAAAGCTAGGAATAAAGTAATTCCTGCTATTTACTAAATAAATAGTATTATAGGTATTAAAGAGAGTGCTTTAAAAGAAGCAGTAAAGCGTATCTTATATATTAATATATATTAATACACTTATTATATATACTATAAGGCTTGCATCTTTTTTATTAATTAGGTTTAGGGAGATTAAGGCAGTTATAACAGTTAAAGCTGTATCTCCTTAAGTTAAGGCTATAAAGTTAATACCTTTTTTACTAAGCTTATTGCAGAGTATATACTATTTATCTTTTCAGAGGCAAGTATAAATTTCTGCAGTTTATTGCAGGTTAAGGATATATTTCCTTTTTTTATTTGGTTTTCCTTTAAGTGCAGCTAATAGTATACTATAGTCCTTTAAAGGCTAATTATACCTTTCCTATCTATATAAGTATTCTTTCCTAGCAAAAGCTTTTAAATATATACTATTATTTACTATAGCTTTATTTAAGCAGTTATTAAATATTATATAAAGTCTATAAATATAATTTTCTGTATTTTATATACTATTTAGGAAAGGTTAACTAAATTAATTAAAAGAGAAAATCTTAACGGTTTTACTGCTTTTAATTTAACTGTCTATATAATATAAATAATATAAAATAAAGTTTAGGGTATAGTATACTCTAATAACTTTTAAGAAAGCCCTTTAAGCAGCTATTCCTATAACTTTAAAAAGCTTATACTTTACTGCATTTATATAAATACGCGCCTAGTTTATATACTATACTTCTAGCTTTAAATTCCTATATTTTATATTATATAAAATGCATTTATATAAAATCCGCACTTTTTTATATATTATATCTTTATAAAGAGCTAATTGTTTTTTAAGCTTCTTTATAATCTAATAAATAGTAAACTTAACGTTTAAACTTTTATTAGTTTTATTAGCTGCTTTAATAGCAGTAAAGGCTAAGGCTATAGCTTAGGTTGCAGCTTTAAAGTCTATAAAGATTAAACTGTAAATGCTAGTATTAACTGTCTTTTATATCTATTTAAGGACTACTGCCTTAGCCTTCCTCTTTTTAATATATAAAGTAATAGTGTATTAATACTTATAAAGCAGATTATTATAATAAATAGAGATATCTATTAAAGTAGCTTTTTTTCTAAATACTTTTAAGGCAGTTTTTTTTACTTTAGCTAAAATAGGTAGCTTTAAAGCAGGGAAATAGTTATTATCTTAATTAAAGAGATTAAGATTAACTTTATTCTAGATTCTTGCAGTAGTTATATAGTTATTTAAAATAGTAATCTATTTAATTTACTATATTATTAAATTTAGCTTTATAAAGGTAATATTTCCTATATTATTTATTATAGAAAGTAGCTTTAAAAGCTTAAAGGCGAAAGGAAAAAGTAAAGGTAAAAATATAATATTAAGGGAAGTTTCTAGTAACTTGAGTAGTTACTACGCGGGCTTATAACTGTCGCGGAGCGCGGTATAGCTATATAGAGTATAGAGAGAAATGGGAATAAAGCTTAATTGTTATAATAAATATACTGTAATGGCCTCGCTATATATATATATAGCTAATATAAAAGAAAACATAAAATATATATATTATAAGCGCCTATATAGTCTAATATATCGCTTACGCGATATATATATCAGCTAGTATCTGCTATATAAGCAGATGAAAGCTCTTAAGCGCTAAAAAGCGCTAATAAGTGGTAGGTCCTTAGCCTACCTAACCTAACACTATATAAAATACTTTTTAAAATTTAATTATATTTTAATATACTAGAAAAGATTTAAAAATAAATAAGTAAATATATTTAGCAGATAAGCTAACTATAACTAAAGAAAAAGTAAATATATTAAATAGATTTTAAAATAAACCCTTAAAAAACATTATTAATAAATAGTACTTTAAGCTATATATAAAGTATTTAATAATAATATTATACTAAATGCCTAAAAGATATAAAGTTTAATAATAAAAGAATTTAACAATAAAATAGAAAAATTTAAATCTTAAATAAAGGTTAGAAAAATATAATTATAAAAGTTTAGTAATACCTAGTATATAAATATAAAAGTATTTGCAAGACCTGTAAATAAATATAAAGGTATTTTAAATTTTAAAGGCTTAAGAAAATAATGTAAGATATTATTTTTTACTGTATAACTTATAAAATAGTTAAACCTTTAAAATATAAACTATACAGTAAACTTTAACCTTTGCTAGTACTAGAATAACTATAAGAATTGATTTTATTAAACTTTATTATTCAACTACCATTATCTATTAAACTAAGATTAAAGATTAAATATAATAGTATTTTAATAATTATAAATTAATTTATTAAATACTTTTACTTCTTTTTATATAAAAAAGTAATAAATATAAAAACACTAGCTTAAATATTTTTGCGATTTATTATAATTAACTATATAATTCTAGCTAAAATTATTTTTAATTAAAGATTAACTTTTATGTTTAAATTCTAGTAAGTATTTATAAATTAACTAAGTATAAATTATAAGTTTAATACTATATATTACCTATAAATAGACAGATAAATAAAATGTATGAATTGAGTTATTAAAGCTTATTTAAAAAGTTATATTAACTTTAATTAAAACAATTAAGTAAAGAAGTTACTAATTATATAAATATCTTATTATAGCGATATTTTAAAGTTAACTAAACTTAGCCTTATATATATTAACTATAGCTTTACGCTAAATATATATAAAGGGCTGAAGAAAAGCTTATATATTAATAAAGTATAAATTAAAGTCAAAAATATAAAGCAGTTATATAAAGAAATATAAGTATACTTTTACTTTATATAAAAAAGAATAAAAAAGTATATTAATATATATAAATTAAAGGGATTAATTTTTAAAGAGGGAGATATAGCTTACCTATACTATTATCTATTAAGAAAAATAACTATAAATATTAAATTAATGCAATTAAGTAATAAATTGGATTTTAAAAAACTTGGACTTTATTTAGTTAAAAAGATTACTTTAAAAGTTACTTATAAACTTATGCTATTAAACAATATCCAGATTTATTTAATATTTTATATTTTACTACTTAAAAAAGTATTATAAAATAAATTAAAGAATAAATTAATTATAGATTTAATTAAGGTTTTAGCAGTTAAAGAAAAATATAAAGTTAAAAACGTTAAAGCTATAAAAGCAGAAAATAATAAATGCTAGTATTTAGTTAAATAAAGAAACTATAAAGAAAAATATAACTCCTAGAAACCAATAGAATATTTAAAGAATACCTTAATAAAACTTTAATACTTTTATTAAAGTTTAAGTCTTTTAGCGGAGGGTCATTAAATATCGCGTTTTAATTAAGTATATCTACGCCGCCAGAAAACTAAACGTTAATAACAGCCTTTAACTTAATGCATTTAAACTCATTTAACTTATTTAATAAATTAACGCTATAACGCAATATCTTAACTTTACGCGACTGCATTTATAACTGCTACTCGCGAAAATAACTTAATTGCGCAAAACGCTTATTTATTAAAGCAGTTAATACTATTATTTATTACTGCTATTTTAATAACTTACACTTAATAGCGCGCTCTTTATTTTTAATATACTCCTTTTAGCCGCTAAATAATATACTATAAATATTAAAGATAACCTATAATAACTAAAGAGGAAAAATATTAGCTGCTAAAAAGATACTATTTCTATTATGTATTTTACCTTAATAGGTATATTCTTTATAATAAAAATAGCCTATAGCTATTTTATAGGAAATACTATACTTTTTATAAAATAAATATAATATAATAAAGATAATAATAATATTAATAATTAATATAGCTGTAGTATAATTCTGTAAGGATTTAGTAGGTTTAGAAACTTTTTACTGTTTTGCAATATTATAAAGTATAGTTAAATAGGAATAAAAAGAAATTAAAAGGAAAAAGAATTTATAAAAAAAAAGGGGACGGCTATATAATAAGTCTTAGGGATAAAAGTAATAGGAAAGGGATATTATATTATGACCTGACTAGGCTAAGGCCTAGGTTTAGAGGAATATTAAAATAATAGGCTAATAGGAATATAATCACTAGGGTATATACTAAATTACTAATAATTAAGGATATATATAAGTAATTATAAACCTTAAATTATTAGGAATACAGCTATATTCTTTAATAATTATTATAACTCTCGTTTATATATATATAACTGGCTTATTACTTATTTAATATAGTTACTTAAATAGTTATTAACAATTATATTTACTAGAACTGCCTGTTTTATAGAATTGTAACTATATTACCCTGCTTAGTATTTATCTTTAACCTTTCTATTAATATAAACCCTGTAAACCTTGGTTTAACCATTAAGAATTAACCCGGATTGTTACAGTTTATCTCCTTTAAAGGATTCCTTTAAAGCGTTATTTATAGAGTTATTAAGATCGGCAACCTTTACTGCAGAGCGGGCTAGTAAGCTTTCCTTTAATAAGCCGTTAAGGATATTTATTAAATTGATTTTATTTTAGGGGGGCTTTATTGCAGGGGCAGGGGGTATTGTCCTGCTTAAAGGGAGGGGGCTTTAGATTTAGGCTTTAAAAGCGGGAGCAGTAAGGGATCCAGCTAAGATGGCCTAGGGAGCTCTTCCCTTAGGTACGCCTAATCTAAGCTTAGGGATAAAGGGGGCAAGGTACCTTTTCTAGAATTCCTAAGTTTTAAGTTCTTTAATACTCTTAAATTGTTTTTTAATAGTATATACTTTTACACTATCTTTAATAATTAAGTGTATATAGTAGTTTAAAGTATTAAACTAGTAAAGACTAAGGCAATTAATATATTAGGTAAGGTTATTGCAGTTTTTATTTTTATTAGCGTATTGGAAGGCAGGCTTACTGCACTTTTTATATTATATAGTTCTAGTATACCTTTAAAGGTTATAAAAGCCGAGGCACCTATTGCATTAAGTTACCTATACCTTTTAAATCCAAAGCTCTGTTAAAGCTAAGCAGTTAAAGAGTTTAAAGTATATTTTAACTTCCTTTTTAAAGGAGATAAAGTAGTGGTAGGTATTAATAGTTTTACTAAAAAAGGCCTTTTAGTAAAAAATTAAAGGTTCTTTAAACCTAATACTTTTTTAAGCTTTAATTAAAATTAATGTATTAATAAAGAAAGTGCTTAAAGTATTAATATAGTATTTCAGAATAACTTATATAAGAAAACTCTTTTATATATATACTTCCTTAATCTTTAGGCCGCTAGCCTTTATAATTAAGCTTAAAGCGAGGATTATTTTTTCAGTTTTATTATTCCTCGCTTATAGTATAAAGCCGGATTTTACTTTTAAAAGTAAATAATATCTTTTTTATTAAGTTTTTTAATTTTAATAACTTCCTATTTAGCTTTAATAGCAGTAATTTTCCTTTAATTATAGTTTAGCGGGATATAAAGGAATATTTTATTATTAGGTTTTTTAGTTATTGCATTTTGTTTTTAGGTTTTAGGTTTTGCAATAAGGGCTAGCCCTTTATTATTCTTTAAAGTAAAATTGCTTTTTTTTTTATTAAAGGGTTTTTATTTATACTTTTAGCTGCAATTATAGCTTATATAACTTTCTTTAGGCTATTAGTCTCTAGCAAAGCGCTTAAGTTAGTTTAAGTTAAAGGGTAAAGTTTAATTTATTATTGTTTATTATTTTAATAGGTCTTTTTACTAACTAGCTGTATAGTTATTAGTTAAGCTAGAGGGGGGTTCCTATTTAACTTCTCAGGGTCTACAAAGGCCTTTAAAGAAAGGAGGCCTTTAAAAGCATTAGTAAGCGCCTTACTTGCCTATAGGGCGGCCAGGAGATAATATTTTCTTTAATACTTAGCTAGGCAGTTATTAATAGCTTAGGCTACTAAAAATAAAACTTTTTATTTAGTTTTCTAGATTGTATTAATTTTTTTGATTTATATACAGATTTTATAAGCTGCAGTAGACTATTTACTGTTATTAAAGGCAGGTACTTTTATTAGCCTGCTTTAAAGGGAGGAAAAGAGGCTTTCCTAGGTCCCTTTTAAAAAGAGAGAGACGCTAGGTTTTATATTAAAGCCGAAATTAAATCTAAGGATATTAGTTTTAATATATTTATTATTAATACAGTATTTTTTAAACATAAATAAAAAGACTATAATCTCCCTTTACCTTAAAAGTAAAGGAATACCCTTTTTCTTAAGTTACTAAAGTGCTGCCTGCCTAGCGGCAGTAAAGTATAGTTATCTTTAGTTTACTTAAAGTTTAATAGCGTTTACTATCTTTCTCTAAATGCCTAGGAGGGGCGAGGGAGTATTGTTAAGCTTGTTTTTCTTAATAGCTAATTAAGAGGTTATAAATCTTTTAGTAAGTAAGTACCTAAAAGGTAGGGTACCTGTAGGTGTAGGAGGGAAGCTTATAAATAATAGCCTTTAACTTGGCGCGCTTAAACTCATGTAACTCGTTTAATAAATTAGCGCTATAATGTAATATTTTAACTTTATATAACTGCACTTATAACCACTACTTATAAAGATAATTTAATCGCGTAAAACATTTATTTATTAAAGCAGTTAATACTATTATTTGTTACTGCTGTTTTAATAATTTATATTTAATAGTATACTCTTTATTTTTAATATACTCTTTTTCAGCTGCTAGACAATATACTATAAATATTAAAGATAACCTATAATAAATTAAAGAGGATATATACTAGCTGCTAAAGAAATACTATTTTTATTATATATTTTGCCTTAATAGGTATACTCCTTATAATAAAAATAGCTTATAGCTATTTTACAGGAAATACTATACTTTTTACAAGATAAATACAGTATAATAAAAGTATTAATGGTATTAATAATTAATATAGCTGCAGTATAATTCCGTAAGGATTTAATAGGATTAGAAACTTTTTACTGTTTTGCAATACTATAAGGTATAGTGAAATAGGAATAAAAAGAAGTTAAAAGGAAGAAGATTTATAAAGAAGAGGGATAGCTATATAATAGGTTTAAGGGATAAGAATGATAGGAGGGGGATATTGTATTATAACTTAACTAGGCTAAGGCCTAGGTCTAAAGGAATATCGGAATAATAGGCTAATAGGAATATAATTACTAGGGTATATACTAAATTACTAATAATTAAGGATATATATAAGTAATTATAAACCTTAAATTATTAGGAATATAGCTATATTCCTTACTAATTGTTATAACTCTCCTTTATATATATATAACTAGGTTATTATTTATTTAATATAGTTATTTAAATAGTTGTTAATAAGTATATTTACTAGAACTACCTATTTTATGGAATTGTAAGTATATTACCCTGCTTAGTATTTATCCCTAACCTCTTTATTAATATAAACCTTGCGAACCTTGGTTTAACTATTAAAAATCAACCCAGATTATTATATTCTAGTAAATGCAATTATATTAACAACTCTCTAAGTAACTATCTTAAATAATTATAACTTATTTAGTCTTATATATAAAGGAGATATATAGTAAATATAATTAGATTATATATAGATTATAGTTATATTAGATTACTTTAGCTTATATTTTGTAATTTAAGTAATTTATAGTTTATAGTAATCTACGTAATCTTTTTTGATTAAATACTTATTTTATTATTCTTTTAAGGTATATACTGCCTTAAACCCTTTATGCAGCTATAAAAGGGTTAGGTTATAATATAATATCCCCCTCCTAGTAATTTTATCGCTAAAACTTTACCTATCCTATATAAATACTATACCTCCCTTTATAAGTATAATATTCTTTTTCTTTTTCCCTTTTTATATATATAGTACTAATAATATAAATTATATTAAAAAGGCTTATTCTTTAAAGGCCCTTTAGCGTTTAGCCTTTATATCTTCTATTAAAAAACTAGGTTTTAAAACTATACTTTATTTATATTATTATTCCTATAGTTATACTTATAAAATAATAGACAGGGTATTTTAGTATTAAGAATATATTTAATAGGGGCGCTTTTATAATAGTTCTAAAGTACTGGTAAATACTTATAAATATTTTTATCTTTTTTATTATCTTTCTGTTTTTTTTGATTTATTTAATATCTTAAATTACTTTAAAGTATAAGCGATTAAAGGCGCAGGAATAAAAGGCAGAGCTTAAATTAACAGAATTATATCGCAAATCTTTAAAAGCTTTAATGCAATTAATTTATTTTTATACTTAACGCAAGGTATTAGTAATAAAAAAGGCAAAGATAGTGAATCTTAAGTTAAAAAGTATAGATAAGCTGGATAAGGCTGAATATTGTAAAGTAGAGGCTATTATAAATATATATTCTTTTAGGGCTGTTAATGTAATTAACTAGACTGCTTTTAGGCTACTTAATCTGTTATTAGTAAGTTAAGACTTTAATAGAATTATTATCAAGTTGTCTAAAAGTATTTAAAGTATTCCTTAAATTCCTAAAAGTTATATTCCTCTTTATAATTCCTTTATTTTACTAAATATTAGCGTTTATTATCTTTTATTCTTATAGCTTTTATTTCTTTAACTGCGAAAACTTTAATTAAATTTATAATTAAATTTATAATTAATATATTTCTTAATTTATTTTATAATAGTTTCTTAAATAGTAAAATATAAAATACTATATAAATCTAAATACTATTTAATAATAGAAGTTTATAAATAACTTTTAAAGTAATCTTTTTAATTAAATAAAGTTTAAATTTTTTAAAATTTAATTTATTGCTTAGTTATATTATTTTAATATTTACAGTCTTTTACTTTAGTAAATATTAATATAAGTAAACTATTTCTCCCTCTTTAAAGATTAATCCTTTTAATTTATATTTATTAGTATACTTTTTTATTCTTTTTTATATAAAGTAAAGGTATACCTGCATTTCTTTATTTAATTACTTTATATCTTTAGCTTTAATATATACTTTATTAATATATAGGCCTTTCTTTAACGCTTTATATATATTTAGCGTAAAGCTATAGTTAATATATATAAGGCTAAGTCTAGTTCACTTTAAAATATTGCTATTATAAAATATTTATATAATTAATAACTTCTTTATTTAATTATTTTAATTAAAGTTAATATAACTTCTTAAATAAACTTTAATAATATAATTAATATATTTTATTTTTTTATTTATTTATAAATAATATACTATATTAAAGTTATAGTTTATACTTTAAAGGATTAACTATTTTATTAATTATATAGCGCAAAATAATATTTTATATTATTTTCTTAAATCCTTAAAACTTAAAATACCTTTAAACCTATTTATAAGTCTTGCAAATACCTTTATATTTATATACTAAAGATTAATAAACTTCTATAACTATATTCTTTTAAAGTTTATGTAAAATTTAAATATTTTTATTTTATCTTAAATTCTTTTATTATTAAACTCTATATTTTCTAAAAATCTATTATTATTTTAAGTAATATAGTGCTCTTTAATATATTAAAGTATAATATTATTATAAAATACTTTATATATAGCTTAAAGTGTTATTTATTAGTAATATCCTTTAAAGGTTTATTTTAAAATTTACTTAATATACTCGACTTTTCTTTAATTATAGTCAGTTTATTTATTAAATGTATTTATTTATTTACTTTTAAATCTTTTCTAGTAAATTAGGATATAGTTAAATTTTAAAAGGTATTCTATATAGTGGATCTTCCTTTTAAAGAGTTATTAAACTATTATAAAGTATATAATATTTTTATAGTTAATATATACTTTAACTTTATATATTCCTTTTAATAGGTAATATTACTATTTTTAAAATATAAAAATAATAGTAAAGAATTCTTTATTATATATTAAATAGTTTAGTTTTGCGCTATATAGTGCTTTAAAGTAAAAGGCAATAAAGTATAGTTTACTGTTTTTATCCTTTTAATTAAATTAAACTTTTATAGTAAAGTTAAAAGTATTAATTTTAACTTTTATTTCTTTAAATAAGTTAAATATAATAAATATAGGTTTTTTTAAAATAAGCTATTTAAGTTTATTAAAGCCTTCCTATATATTTAATACCTATAAAAACTTTTAATCTTTTTTAATAAATTTATAAAGTATTTATATAATATTTTTATAGTTTTTAATAAATTATTAATAATAGTTAGCGAGTTTTAAAAAGCTTTAGATTTCTTTAATTATTATAAATATAGGCTAGTCTTTTACTGCTTATACTTTTAATAAATTTATATAAATTTCTTTAAAGGTAATAATATACTTTAAAAAAGTAATTTTCTACATATAAAATTTATATTTTATTAATTTTATAAATAGTTTAATATTTTATAGTATTTATAATATTTTATAGACATATACCTTATATTCCCTAAAGGTATTTAAAAAGATTAGGATATTATTAAGTAAATAACTGCAAAAATATTAAAGTATTCTTTTAATATATTATTAAGTATTTTTTAGAATATTATAAAAGTATTAATAAAGCTAAAAAGTATAATTAAGTATTTAAATAAGTTATATTTAATTTAAAAGGCAGTTATTTATTTATATCCGTTTTTAATATAAATAAACTTATAAGCGCCTTTAAAATCTAGCGCTATAAACCACTTTTTCCTATATAGTCTATCCTTTAATTCTATAATTAATAATAATACTATTTTATCTTTAATAGTAACTTTATTAAACTATTAATAATTTATAATTAATTATAGTTTATTTCTTTTCTTTAATATAAATATAATAGAATAGCTTATTTCCAATAAAAAGGGTTAAATATATCTTTTAATTAATGTATTATTTAAGTAATTATATAGGCTTTTAAGCTTTTTTTATTTAAGTTATAAATCTAATAAAAGGTAGTGCTAGTATTATCTTTAAGCTTAATTATATAATCCTATTAACTATATTTTAATAGCTTTATATTAAGTGTTTCTTTAAATAGCTTATTATACTTTTAGTATTCTTTAAAGATATTCTATAGTTATTTTAATAATACTGCTATTTTAAGGCCTTTTTTTAAGTATTTTATTAATATTATTAAATACTTTTTATAAAAAGGCAATTATTTTTTAAATTTATTTATCATTCCCTTTACTTTACTTAAATCTTATTTTTAAATAGATTATTTCTATAATTAAATTAAAGGTAACTTTTTTAATTCCTTTTATTAAGTTATTTAAAGGTTCTATATTTTAAGATTTCTTCCCTATAGCTATATCCTTTTTAATAATTCTAATCGCTAAAAAAGCTTTATTATTACACTAATAAAGCTAACTGTTTTCCTAGTTAATATTAAAGCTATTACTTTTTAACTAAAAATAACTAAAAATAATATTATAGCTATCGATATTTACTATATTACAGGGAACTACCTTTTTATATTTCATCATTTTAAATTTAAAATAATTACTTTTTTACTTAACCTATTTATTATAATATATAAAGACTCCTCCTTTTACTTTATTAAGTTAATATAGTCTAATTTCCTTTTTTTAAAGTAATTATAAGCGATTTATAGTTATAGGTATAATATAATTGCCTATTACTTTACTATCCATTAATATATATAACTAATATCCTTTAACTATTATTTTTAATTTAAAATATAGTAAATCTTTATTATTCCTTTTATTATTTAATATTTTAAAAGATATAATTTATTAATTATTACTTTATAGCCCTTTTATAAGTAATATTAATTATTTTTTAATTCCTTTTTCCTTATATAGATTTTGCAGTTAATTAAGGTTTTTTAAAGTAAATATTACCTTTTTTTACTATAGGCAGTTCCTTTATAGGTAATAAAGTTAAACTAGTTTTATATAGCTGTTTTATAATTTAATTAATCTCTTTATCTTTTAAAGTAGGTTTATACTTTATATACTTTTATATTTACTATTTTTAAAGTTCTTTTTATAGGTAAATAATATATTCATCCTGTTAATAGTATATATAGTCTAGTAATAAATATAAAGTATTATTAGTTTCTTATATATATTAATCCTTTAACTTATTTGATTTATATATAATATACATTAAACTATTATACTTTAATTAATATTATTAATTATAGTTAAACGTTTTATTATAATAAAAATACTATTTTATTAATTTCTTTAAATAATATATATAATACCCTTTAAACTTATATCCTTTAAGTTTTTATAGCTAATAATACTCTTTTAAAGTTTGAATATTCAATTTAATAATAATAATTTTAAAGTTTTAGTATTATATAGTTGTAATTTATTTTTAAAAGCATTATAATCTTATATTTATTTTATACGATAAAATAAGATTTTAATTAAAAATATATTGTATTTTATTTTCCTTTAAAAGTATTTTAAATATTTATATATAACATAAATAATTTAAAATATAATATAATACTTTTTATAAATAAAGTTATTTATAGTATAGTCTTTTTATATATAAAAATATATAGGCTTTTTATATATAGTAAATATAATTAAAATAGCTTTAATAGCTATTTTATTATTAATTTTATTTTATATATAAAGCTATTTATATAAGTGTAAATGTATTCTATTTTACTATATACTTATAGTAACTCTTTTAATTAAATTTAAGTAATATTTATTTAATTTACCTTTAAAGTTACTGTTTATATATAATATATTTTCTAGTTTTAAAAGTATAGTATTATATAGTAATAGTCTATATTATAAAGGGTTATTTTTATTTTTATTATTAAAGTTATTGCTTCAAGTCTATATTTGATTGCTTATAGTAATTTAATTAAAATATTAATAGTTAATTATAATAACTATTTATTTATTTAAAATATTATTATTTTTATTTAACTTTATATAGCTAAAGTCTAGGTTTTATTTTATTAAACTATTTAAGTATAGTAAATATTTATTTCCTTTATTTTCTTTAAATATATCTTTAAAAATTAAAGATTTAAGTTTTAACTAATATCCCTTTTAATTTATTATAAATATCTTTTTAAGTTATTGTAAGTATTATTTACTTTTATTTTTATAAAATTTATAAATAAAGCAGCCATTATTATAGTATATAGTTTAGTTAAGTAATATATAATTAATAGTTTTTAAAACTATATTAACTTTTTATTTAAGTTTTAGTATAAGCTTTTAAGGTTTATTAATTTTTAGTTTTTATAAAGCTTTATAATCTTTTAAAATATATTTTAATTTATTATAGTTATAATAAATCACCTTTACTATTCCCTTTTAAATATCATTTAAATCTATTTAACTAAGTCTTTTATTATTAAAGCTAATAATATATTTTGATTACTTTTTACTTTAATTTATATATCTTTAATACTTATAAATTTATTTAAATTACTATTATCTTTTCTTGATATTTAAATAAAGTTTATAAAGTAGATTATTTACATTTATATATTTTTTAATAAATTTAATAATACTTTTATTTCAAAAGAATTTATAAGCTTTTTTTTTAACTTTTAATTTAAGTCTATTATAAAAGTATTTAATAAAATTAAAGCTTTTTTATTTAACTTTAAAAGTATAGTTTTTAAAGTATATAGTATAATTAAAGTATTTTCCTTTTTAAACTAAATTTATAAATCTATTTTCTATAGTATATTCTTTATTAATATTATTAAAGATACTTTTTAGTTTTTCTTTAAATTTATTATAGCTAATATATATAAATTATATTTATTTATTAGCTTTACTTTTATTATTTAAAAAATTCCTTTAAATAGGTTTAAACTAGTTTAAAGTATTTCTTTTATATTATTTAATAATTAAAAAAACTTTACTAATCTTTATATTAAAATTAATTAAAAAGTAAATAAAGTAGTTATATAGTTAAGTAAAAAATAGTTAAAGTGCTATAATACCTTTATTAAAAGGCTTAAAAGGCTGTATTTAAAGCGACTCTTTTAAGTCTTTTAAAGGTTAATTCCTTTAAGGGTTTAGTATAAAGTTTAGAGCAGGTAAGGCCTAATTTTATAAATTTATAATAGTTGTTTACTATTAATAAATTATTTATTAAAATCAAGCATTTTCAGTAATTAAATATTAATAGTATTATTTTTATTTTATATAATTAACTTTTATATATTAAAAGGCTTCCTTTATATAAATATAAAGTTATTCTGTTTTATTAATTTTATCTTTATTTTTACTTCTATTTATAATATTATTTTTATTATTATTTTGCCTTTAGTAAAGAAGTAGGATAGAGGGTAAAGTATTTAGGTTATTAAAAGAGGATACTATAGCGGATATATTTATAATATTGCATTAGATTTTTAATAGCCTTTTAAATAAAAGTTATTAATATATAATAATTTAAATTAATCTTTAATAGTTAAATTAAGGTTTATAGGGTTTATGTTAATAGAAAGGTTAAAAATAAATATTAAATAGGGTAATATAGTTATAATTCTATAAAATAGGTAATTTTAGTAAATATAATTGTATTAATAACTCTTTAAGTAACTATATTAAATAATTATAATTTATTTAATTTTATATATACAGGAGATATATAGTAAATGTTATTAAATCATATATAGATTATAGTTATATTAAATTACTTGAACTTATATTCTGTAATTTAAATAATCTGTAGTTTATAGTAATCCGAGTAATCCTTTTTAATTAAACAGTTGTTTTGTTATTCTTTTAGGGTATATACCGCCTTAGACCCTTTATGCAGCTATAAAAGGGTTAGGTTATAACAATATAGCACTTAAAATCTTTATTTAAATTAAAGAAATTAATTTAATTTAAAAGGCTAAATAAAAAGTATTACCTTTAATATTTTAAGCTATTAATAACTATTTAGCTAAATATTAAAAAAAGTATTATCTTTTAGCGGCTATATTAGTAAATAAAGCCCTCTTTAATACCTTTAAAACCCTTTTTTCTTTAAAGGCTTTTATAGAGTTTAAACAATTAAGCAGGAACCCTCCTTTTATTTAATAACTAATTATTTAACTAATTAATAACAAGACCCATTAAATTAATAAATAATAGTAAATTAAACCTTAGCCTTTAAATAAAACTAATACAGGAACCCCCCTGTTGATTAATAGCTTGAAACAGGTTATATAGGCTATAATTATAGCTATAAGCGTAAATAAAAACCTTTTAATATAAGGAAATAAAAATAAACCTACCCTTTAAAGTAATAGCAGGCTAGCCTTTATTATTTATAAAAATAAATAAAAACAGGTAAAGAATACTCTAAAAACTAATAATAGAATTTTCCTTTAAATCCCTTTAAACTATAGCTAGAAAAAGATTACTGCTATTAGCCTTAAATAAAAAGTTATTAAAATTAATAACTTTAAAAGTAAAGATATTATTTACTTTTAAAAAGTAAAGTTTAGGTTTATACTTTAAATTAAAATAAAAAATATTAAAAAAGAATCTTTACTTTAACTTTAACTATAAAGGCTAGCAGCTTAAAGATTAAAGAAGTATATATATAAAGGAGTTTTCTTATATAAAGCGTTTTTAAATACTATACTAATACTTTAAATACCTTCTTTACTAATATATTAATTTTAATCAAAATTTAAAGAAGTATTAAATTTAAAGAACCTTTAATTCTTTATTAAAAGGCCCCTTTTAATAAAACTATTAATATTTACTATTACTTTATCTTTTTTAAAAAGGAAGTTAAAATAGGCTTTAAACTTTTTAACTGCTTAGCTTTAGCAGACCTTTAAATTTAAAAGGTATAGGTAATTTAATATAATAAATACCTTAGCTTTTATAACCTTTAAGGTTATATTAAAACTATATAATATAAAAAATTTAGTAAACCTGCCTTTTACTATATTAATAAAATAAAAACTGCAATAACTTTATTTAATATATTAACTGCTTTAATCTTTACTAGTTTAAGACTTTAAACTGCTATATATATTTAACTATTAAAGATAGTATAAAAGTATATACTATTAAAAAATAATTTAAAAGTATTAAAAAACTTAAGATTTAAAAACTTAAGATGTAAAAACTTTAAAAAAAGAACTTTACCCCCTTTATCCCTAAGCCTAGATTAAGCGCACTTACAGGAGGAGCTCTTTAAGCCTTTTTAGCTCGATCTTTTACTGTTTTTACTTTTAAGGCTTAGAGTTAAGGCCCCTTCCCTTTAAATAATATAATACCTTTTATCCTTACAATAAAGCCCCTTTAAAATAAAATTAACCTAATAAATATCCTTAATAGTTTATTAAAGGAAAGCTTATTAGCTTACTTTATAATAAAGGTTATTAGTTTTAATAACTTTATAAATAATGCCTTAAAAGAATCCTTTAAAGGAAATAAACCTTATAAGTTTAATTTATAAATGATAAACTTTATTAAAACCGCTAAAAGAACTTTAGCTTAAAAATCTTTTAAGTTAATATAGGAAAATAAAGATAATATTATAATATAGCCCTTTTACTAGCTTAAAAAGATAGCTTTAATATTATATTTATTTAAAAGCTATAAATTTATTAAAATATTATATTATTGACAAGATAAATAAAATCTTACTTTAACTTTTAAATATTTAATTTACTTAATAATTAAAAGGAGACTAAACCTTTTATCTTTATATATATTAAGAATTATTACATTTACTATTTTAATAACTTTTACCTTTAAAATTAAAAAATAACTATATTTATTAAATAAAGGTCTATAGCTATATTATTATTAATATTTACTATAAAGCTTCCTTTAATACTATAATAAAAACTTTTAAAAGGTAAAGTCGCTCCTTTTTAAATTTAATTATTATAGGAGACTTTAATATATTATATTAAATATAGTAATTAGGCTAAATCTTAAATACTGTAAGTAATAGATTAATTAAGTAAATAGATAAATATAACTTAATCCTTGCCTTTATAAATACCTTTATAAAGTATTCCAGAAAATATATTAACTTTATTTTCACTAACTGCCTAATATTAATAACTATTATAAAAAACTTAAATATAGGCTTAAACTATTATATAGTTATTATTTTACTTTTAAGCCCTATTAAATTAATCGTTAATATAAGAAAGAAATATTTCTTTTTAAAAGCCTATAACATTTAGCCAGTTAATATATATATATAGTGAACTCCTTTTAAAAGTAAATATAATTAATTTAATTAAAGGAAACCTAAATATTACTATACTAGTACTTTAAAGACTTTTTATAGACTATATATAGTTAATAGGCAAAAAGAGATATTAAAATAAATATAGTGCCTTTTAATAGGATAAAGACTGCTAGTTAGCCTACTTGGCCTATATAGCGCCTTTTAAAATTAATAAATGGATTAAGGCAAAGAAAATACTATATAATATAGTTAAATATAAAAAATGCAATTATTAAAATAAAATTATAGTTAAAGCTAGCTGAGGTAAAGGTATTTAGTAAATAGCTAAGTAGTATAAAGCTATAGACTAATTTTAACTGCCCTTTTTAATAAATAGTAATAAAAGTATTTTAAACTTTAAGGAGTAAGCGGCTTTTTTTAAAGAATATTTACTATAGTAAAAGGGAGTAAAAGAAAATATTAAAAATTTATAAAATCTTTAGGCATTAAAGAACCTTTAAATATTATAAGATAAAATAATTATTAAAGAGGAGGTAAAAAAGGCTATAATTAAAGTAAAGAATATTATATTTAATATAAATAGTATATTAATTGCCCTTTTATATTATATATAGCCTATTATTAAAAAGTTTATTATAAACCTTTTTATAGGCTGCTTAAAATTAAAGTATTACCCCCTCCCTTTTAAAAATATTAAAGTTACTATTATCCTTAGGCCTAGTAAATTTAACTATATAGACTATAAAGCTTTTAGATTTATTTTACTACTGCTTTATATAGGAAAAGGCTTTAAAAGACTATTTGCTAAAAGGGTATCCCTTTTAGTATTTAAGTATAAGATCCTTTTAAAGTAATACTTTAAAGCCCTCTTTAAAAAAGCAGCTATAGACCTAATTGCTTATTTAATTTATAATATTAAAGTTACTTTAAATAAAAGGGAGGTTATAATTTTATTTACTTTTAATATTTTTAAAGCCTTTAATATTATTATAAAAAATAAACTAGTTTTATAGTTTAAATTATAAAGGTAGCCGGTCTAGTTTATAAAATAGGCAAAGTCTTTTATAAGTAATAAAACTACCTTTATTAATAAAAGAAAAAAAAACTAATTTACTAAACTTTACCTTTAAATATAATGCTTTTTAAAGGTTTTTTATCTCCTTTATTACATTAATACTATACTTTAATTTAATTTTCTAGTTTAAAGATTAATAACTTTACTTTAAGTATATTAATAATATTCCTATATTTATTATAAAGGGGTTTATTTAGAAAATAGCTACCTTTATATAATAGGCGTTTAATAAAACATTAAAGTAAATAATGAAGAATATAGTATCTTTTCATTATATTAAAGCTAAACTACTGCACTTTTATTATATAAAAGGCTAAATTTATAAAAAAGGCATTATAATAAAGGGAAAACTCATTAAGCTTAAAGAGGATATTTAATAGTTAAGGGTTTACTTTAATTTAAGGCTTTCTTTTAAAAAATATATAAAAACGCTTATAAGTAAAGTATATAAAGTCTTTAACTTCTTTAGATTACTTAATAAAGCTTAAAAAAGCTTACCCTTTAAAGCTATTATATAAGCTATAAAGGCCTATATCCTTTTTATTACTTTATATAAAATAAAGGTATAGTTGTTAAAGTATAAATAATAGTTATAAATTAACTTTATTAAACAGGTAAATATAAAAGTATTTAGCCTAATAAATAAAATAAATAAAGCCTTTAAAACTGCAGTAAAAGCAGTCCTTTTAATTTAAAAGAGTATAAATGTTTTTATTTTATATAGAGAGTTAAAGGTTTTTATAGCTAGTATTACTTTAGCGTAAGCTGAATTTAAATGCACAGTAAGATTTATAAAATTAAATTAAGATTATTTAATTAGCTAATATATTAATAAAAAACTCCCTTTTTAATTACTATAAACTAGACTTTAATACACTACTGCCTTAATTAATAGAACTGTTAAACCTACCCTTTTCACTAAAATATCTTTATTTATTTTCTTTAATCCTAATTTAAAAGCCTTAAGTAAATTAACTGGAATAAAAAAATACCTAGAATTAATTAACTCCCTCCCCTTTTATTTAATTTTAGCCTACTTTGATAGGTTTTAAATTAAAGGGAATATAAGTTAAAGAGTAGTTGCCTATTATAAAGTAAAAGTAACTATAAATATTAAACGCTTTAATAATATAAAGGTTTATAATATAAAAGTATAAGCTGCTTTAAAGGCTATAAAGCTAATAGCTAAATATATAAAAAAAGATTATATAATGTAAATAGCCTTCCTTTTCTTAAATAATTTATTAATGATTAATAAATTATTTAGTAAACCCCTTTTATTTACATAAAAAGTATATATATACTTTTAAAAACTAATATAAAGTATTTTACTTTATAAGACTTTTATTTTATAAATTTTAAAATATAAAGAAATTATAGGCAATAAATAGGTTAACTGTTTAGTTAAATAAAGTATAGCCCTTTTTACTGTATTATAAAATTAAGCTATAATTATATATATTAAAAAATAAATTAAAAAAAAGGTTATAAAAGTAAAAGAGTAGGATTAGTTTAATAAAACCTTAAAGGGCTATAAATAGTAAAGATTTAAAGCTTTAGCCTCCCTTTTAAAGTTTAAAGTCTTATACTTTATCCTTTATAAGCTTTTAATAAAGAGATTAAAATATAAAGACTTTTAAGAATACTATAAATATTTTAAATATAATAAAGAGTTTATTTATAAATATAGTAAATTAAAGGCAAAGCTATTTTATAAAATATAAAATAGTTAAGCCTTTCTTTTTAAATATCCTTTTAAAAGAGACCCCTTTCTTTTATTTACTTAAACTTACAGGAAGTAAAACTTTCTAGAAACTAGTAAAGGAAGCAGACCTTTATAGTCCTCCTTTAACGGAAATAGATTAACACTACCTAAATTAACCCTTTTTCCTTTATAAATTAAAACTCAGCGAATAGTGGTATAAGCCGCCAGCTTTTAATATCCTATTGCCTATAAGGGATTTGTATAATTAGCTTATTTAGTGGATATAAATAATAAAACAAACAAACAAACAAACAAACATGAATCCCAGTGCTAGCTTTATAGCGTCAGTTGCAAGTCTTTTGGGTTTTCTGGTATTTCCATCCGTCTTCTTGTCGTTCGTCCTCTTGTTGGCAGTTCCCTTTCCCATTAGTCTTTTCACTGGTAGCGTTCTTTTCAGTTATGATCCTGCCATCTAGCTCCTCATTCTTTTTGGCTTTCTCGTCCTCCAGCTCCATGCCCATGTCTTCGTTTGTGTTCTCGCCTCCATGATAAACGCGGTTACAAGTATTGTCCCATAAAGAAGGACATGAAGGGATTAATCCCCTATACGGACTGGAATCTGGAAGTTCTCCACAATCCAGGGTAACGACTCCATGATCTCGAGGCTGTAAGTTGATACGTGGTCTGAACTATGGCGAAGCCGACTCTTGAAGTACGAAGCTCAAGATAAAAATAAGAAATAAGATTTATGAGCGGAATTTTTTGTGGTTATTGTTAAGCATTGAATAGCTCAAGCTTTAAAAATAAAGTTGGAAGCGCTGTTGACAAGCTGGCCATTACTCAAGCCATAACACCATGAAAAGGGAACTATTGATTCAATAGCACCGGTCATTGGTTACTGAATACTATTACGAATATTGATCCGTTATGGTTGTTTTGGCTATGATAATCGGGGCTTCTTCACTTCTGACCAAAGCAGCCAGCCACTCAACTGTACTCCGTAGTTTTCAGCAATACGACCCATGCAAACCACTAGCGTGCAATTTCAGCCCCTCGGAGGATTATCCACACGGCCCGCTGGTAACTAACTATCGACTGAAATGTCTCACATTGTGTTGTTCTAGTGAAATGGTGCTGCATACGAAGTACTATGCACGAGCATGAATTGAGACAGCCATAACTTAACTAGCAACGCATTCAAATACTGAAGACATTATATGGCCTGTTCATCTACTATTGGTTCATGGAACATGCTAATCCCGAGTAAACCATTCGTTTGCAACACTTTGCCAGGTTGGGCAGCTTACTAGACTCGAGCTCTCGGTTACACAAAATCGTTGCTACTGACATGTGGCACATTTTCGTAAGTTGGCCATTTGACGCAAAACGTGTGGCTTCAGAGCCTCTTCAGTGGTCATCCCTCTTTCTTACACCTCCCTTGTCCCTCTCATTCTCCTCAAGTGCTCCAATTACAGGTGAAGAAGAAGCAGAAGTTGTTCGGAGTCTGTAGACAAAACGTGGGGGATATCAGCAGGTTCTTCGCTTTAACGGGTGCAACAGAGCTCCCTGCAAACTCCATCTTCATCCCCATCATGGGCATGATGGGCGCTGGTAAGAACAGCTTCATCTCTTCGTGTACCGGCAAACGAGTGACTGTCGATCATGGGTTACAATCTTGTAAGTATTATCGCTACTCTAACTCCGTGTATACATTTGTAGCTTATGAACTACTAGATACCCCGGAAATCAGTATCTTCAACTTTCATATCAACGGCAATCAAGTTTACATGATAGACACGCCAGAGTTTAACGGCACCGATCGCTATTATACGGGGACCCTGCGTACACTCGCTGTCTATCTAAGCCCGTCGTATTTAAGGAATATGAATATATATCACATTGCTTATCTGTATCACATCATGGTCAAGAGGCTAAGTGATTCGAGTGGGCTTAATACTGAGTTCTTTAGGGCTTGTTATGGATGACTACAACTTAGAGAAACGCCGCTACTGCTACTGACTTTTGGGACTCGCGTAACAGAGAGGTTGCAGCGGGAAGTTGAACTGAGACATAATACAGAGTTCTTTGGTGTAATAGTCTCTGAACTTGCTTCGCTTCAAAGAGAAATGATTAACCCGATTGAGCGGTAAGAGAGAAGCCACAAAGCTGATTCGAGAGTTATCAAGGACGAATATGACCAGTAGCCGCCCTCCTTCAAATGAGAACAGCACACCCTAGTATCAAATGTGGAACAGCAAGCTCTCCCGGTAAGCTAAAGGCGCTGAGAAGCAAGAAGAAGAACTACGGGTTATAAATGAGTCCCTAAAGCGTGTACCCAAGGGTGCCCATCAAGATTAGCTAATCTCAGGTATTCTGCAAGCTCATTGCAACAGCCTGGATTTAGACAATCATGGTTAGCGATTCACAGTCCTCATTTAGTGATACTTACAAGGCATCACCTTGGGAGAGACGCACAAACCTGTAGTTGGTCTTGCAGGCCGTTGTACTATTACTTCAAACCCAAGCTCCACGAACAACCGCCTTTATTCTGCTGTTGCGGACGTCTTGTGTCTTTGTTCTATGGGGATTGGCAGGCACCACTACTTGGAAGCGCACCGATGTGAGAATAAAGTTGTGGGAAGTCCCAGGAGGGTGAAATAAAGCCGCCCCTAAGCCAAATAGGCTCCACGGTTTGGTCTTGGAGATCCTTGAGTTCGCAAGTCTACTTGGCCCTCTACTTGATTAGCCCGAATTCGAGTTCTATCCTAGAAGCAGTTTCGATCAACTCTCGCATCTCCATGGTGTTGTCATAGTGGTGCTCCCCTTTCACACCATGTGGCCCCAAAGCTCTGGCCAGTCAAGCAATTCCTTTTCACAGGCCATAGCCTCGCTACTGCCAGCCTTGACCCAAATTGCCGTCGCCAGAATGACTTTCAGTAGCAAATATTCATCAAACAGCTTCTTGAATATAATAAAATTCTTTCTTGTATGGCTCTGCATACGGGCATCGTTAATTCGAATTAAGTTTATGATTCCGTGTAGGGATATATTGTTTGTATGAGATATTAAGCCACAAGATAATATCATGGAGAACTTTCGTATAGCTTCGACGAGTGAGTGTCGTCGAGCCCTGACATGTCACGCAGATGTAATTTGCACCAGCGACCGTTCGTATGTGTAGACAGCAATACTCATCGTATATACTCATGGCCGGTTTTCAACTTTAGCGGTTTTCTAGGAACAGAGATAAATGAAATAGCTCTTACCGGATCCTGAGACGCACATTATATCTATAAATGGAGTTGTGGATCTACAAAGGTCGGTAAATCCTCCACGTCTTTACCGTGGAATTTGGTTGAATGAATCGCCATGGCCATGGGGCTGTTCCATCCCCAAAGGCCTTGATGTCGGTTTGCTGACTCGATCGGTTCCTAGTCCCTAGACTTAGTTAGGTAGTTGACTGTTAGTTCAAGGATTGGTTTAGTAGGGGCTACTAAAAAAGCAAGATCATTCTATAAACTTATGGGGCATACTTGGGTCGAAAGTATAACTTATACTACAAAGTACTACTCTATACACGGTCAAAAGCTGACGGAATTGAAACATGCACTGCCGCACAGGTCATCTGGCTGACTGGGCACCACCCCCTTTGCGAGGTTATATGGGGGAAGGCAATAAGGTTACTTTGTATACGGAGTACTAGGAGGAGAAACGTCAAGAATAAAAGCTATATTGTACTTCGGACTCCGAGCATGTAACAGCATGAAGACTTAAGTCGTGTAGCTGACTCAATATGCATATTAAGCTGATATTTTCAGCCTATTTTTAAGCTTGATATGTGGCGGTTTTGGGGGCGTAACCGTATCCCTTTCCTAGACCCCCTTTTTTTAGACCGATTGCATGCGAAATTGAACACTTGGTCCTCGAAGCCTGACCAAGCCATCTTCAGCCGCACGAGGCTGCCCAAGGCATGCTGCCAGAAGTAGGTAGCGCAATCTCTTCAATCTGTAGCAGTGTAGGAACTACGGAGTAGTAGCTACTTTGATTTCTACACATAGGGATAATTACGGAGTAGGCGTAGCCAATTTATCGCTTAGACTGAGGCAGAGTATTGTACCGACCGGGCCGTAGGACTTGCTTCAGACTCCTTTGTCGAGTTGATGAACATTCTCACGACAAAAGACCAGCAAGAGCAGGGCTAGTTAGGCTATCAAAGCAGTAGCCTCAAAATGGGCCCCGAAAGCTGTACACTACGAGGTCACGGGGTAGTAAAAGTGGCAAACCACCTGGTAGAACGCTATCATCCAAGACATAGTAACGTGCAGCTGAGTTGGTGGCTTGCACGTCAAACAAATCGACCAAGCCCACGTCCGCCACCAATGCGCATCGCGCATTAGGAAGACATTCCCGCTGTTGGGCGGTAAAGAAATAGTCTGGCCCCTGAGCCTACTCTCCCTATATTCCCAGGAGGACTTTGTACGTCCTGACTGCATGCAACCTTATCTAACCTGTTCTTCCTACCTATTCTCTTCTCCGCAGATTTTTGAGTCTCCCGCCGACTCCGTAGCGGTACAATATGTGGTCGAAACATCTTGTGGCTATCTTCCTCTTGACTGCGAGCCGTGGAACACTCGCCCAACGGTCTGATAATGAATCAATATGCGATTACTACGCTGCCCGACGATACGGCGAGAGTAACAGCACAACCCAATTGCGCCTCGTCGAGGGCATTGTTAGCCTCGCTTACGCTGGAGGCAACAGTCTCCCAGAAGCGATAGACAACAGCACCGGAATTTTCAACGAGGGGAATTTTGGTGGGTTACATGTTTATCTCAGGCCTTGGTTTGACGGGTCAAGTATGGAGCTACAATGAGTATCCTTTGCAAGTCACCGTTTGACATTGGTGATGTTGGGTAGAAGCGACGACGAACCTGAACAACCAACCCGTGGGCATCGATTGGCTAGATGGAGGAGCCACTGGACCGCTGGTGGCATTCCTGAACGGCTCTACAGACTCCGTTGTACTGGACAACTCTACAAATCAACAGTATGTTACCTTGCCCCTGTTGCCACTTTCTCCAGCCACTATTCTGTCGCTCATCATTTCTCTCGAAATAAGCCGTCTGTTCACTCATTGGTTTACCGCTTTTGGTTACGCCTACGGTTGCAGTCGCGTGTCGGACTTTCCCCAGACAGCCGGCGGCGGTGCTCGTCTTTCCATTGCTTATGTTCATAAATACATGAACTTGAACCAAACTCATATCGGATATTTCATCAACCAGCTCACCTTGGCGAGCAAGTACTTTGGTTTCTCGGACCAAGATGCCCAGACACTCGACACCTCCATGAACGCGAGATACAATGTGCGATGCGCGCCCGCAGTCAACGGCCAGCTTTACTCTCTCTGCCTTGCAAAAGAGTGCCCGCTAGCACAGCCCAATCCCGACTGTGATGCGTACACCAACCTCACTCCGAGTGGATCCGATAACAACAAAACGATAGTAACTACTGTAACTCCAACATCAGCAGGACCAACTATTACAGCGTCGACCGCTACGTCTACTTCCACGGCTGGAATCTCAGACTCTAATCCCAGTCTCTCGGGTGGCGCGATAGCAGGAATCGCTATTGGCGGTGCGGCCGTGTTGCTCCTGGCCATTGGTCTGTGGCTTTTCTTCCGTCGTCAAGCCGCGAAACCACACATCGTGCCCGTTCCCGTCCCATCGGGTGGTTACGGCTCTCCCTCCCATGCCTCTCATAGTTACTACAGCCCGAATCCGCATACTAGTTTTGCCCCCTCTGGGCCGCACGATTCGTACATGGGTGGATATGGTGGATTGCCAGGTTTTTGGGCCCCGAAGTCACATGAGATGGGCCAAAATGTTCAAGAAGTGCCACCAAGCGTGGCTTCACCAGGCATACAGATAGCGGAGATGGAGAGCCCCGGTTATCCACCGATTGAACAAGTTCCGCCAAGGAGTGTTAGTAGTCCCACAGAGAGATGATGTAGATGGACTAAACAAAAAGGAGAAGGTATATAAGAGGACTTAGACAAACCATATCACTTTAATGTAACTTACCGTCTGAAGACGAATGACTTTCATGGTAACAATGTCAGGTGCCCAAAGAGGCAAAGGAGCAATGACACTACTAGGGGTCCCTTCCCCTAGTCTGGATCATGTGACGGGGGGGGGGGGGGGGGGGGGGGGGGGGGGGGGGGGGGGGGGGGGGGGGGGGGGGGGGGGGGGGGGGGGGGGGG